>ML407961.1:111404-196826 GCA_005239525.1 Nicotiana knightiana | reverse complement strand
TGCTTTTACTCTCGTCCTCACTATGCAATGTATAATGTAATCAATGTAAATCATGGAACGGCATCACCCTTCGTGCTTTTACTCTCGTCCTCACTATGCAATGTATAATGTAATCAATGTAAATCATGGCACAGCATCACCCTTCGTGCTTTTACTCTCTTTCCTCACAGTATAATAAATGAATATCGGTACGGAATGGTACATCGTATGGTACGGCATCACCCTTCGTGCTTTACACTCTTTTCTCACAATATCAAACAATGCACGGCATCACCCTTCGTGCTTTAACACTCTTCCTCACCATAGCAAACAATGCACGGCATCACCCTTCGTGCTTTAACACTCTTCCTCACCCAAACGGCAATCACAAACAAGGGCAAGGGAGTAAACAGAATAGAAATAGAAATTCTGGCAAGGGAACATCAATTAAATAATTAAATCCCGGCAAGGGAACAATAACTGTAATCTCAACATCCCAGCAAGGGAGACAATATCAAAAGCAACAATGACCAGACAAGGGTATATTTTAGTAACTCTTTCTCTTTCTTTCACTTTCATTTTGTAATTTACTCTATTACTTGAGCCAATGCTCCAAAGGATTCAATTATCTCATATATCTTCACCATTCGTGCTACAATATGAGCCAATGCTCCAAAGGAGTTTAAAGATCACAATTCCCTTCACATGCTCTTTACAACATATAGAAATCATCAACCAAACATGGAAGTTACAACAAAATCAGAATATTCACAAAATAAGGACTCACAGTCATGCTAGACACCAATGTATAGATACTCGTCACCATGCCTATACATCGTATTTGACAATTAGCAAGTAGCAAATAATACTCAACTCCTATTCCCTCAAGCTAAGGTTAGACCAAACACTTACCTCGAGTCCAAAATATAGCAATCAACCTTCTAACACCGCCTTTCCTTTAGAATTCAACTCTGGAATGGTATTATCTAGACATAATCAACTTGAGTATATCAATAAGGATTCAATGATTCAATTACATAGCCTAATTACCCATTTCCATGCATTCTTCCAAAATAACAAAATTCGACTCTGGGCCCGCTCGCTCGGATTCCTAAAATTCTCGAAGGGAACACTCACCCAAAGCCTAAGGATCATTAATATACGATTCTTACTTGATTTCATGGCCAATTCACAGAAAATTCTCAAATGATTACAAGTTCTAGGCTACTACCCAAATTCTTGATTTTTGCACTAATTTATGTAGTTAATTAAGCTAGAAATCCATGCATGAAGCTAATTTCTGAGTGCAGTTCACTTACCTTAGAAGACCAGGTCGTTATCCCTTAAAAATGGAGGAAAATCGCCCAAGGAAGAAGAAGGAAATGAGAAAAATGGGTTTAAAACCCGTATATAAAAACACATTGTCTGAACAGTGATTCCGCACTTGCGGCTCGGGGACCGCACCTGCGGTCTCGCACCTGCAAGAAAAATCTCGCACCTGCGGAAATGGGTTGGGGAACTTGGGCCCGCACCTGCGAAGTGGAGACCGCACCTGCGGAATATTTTTCGCACCTGCGATAATTGGCCAGGCCATTGGGTGACCGCACTTGCGATGTTGGGGACCGCAGGAGCGGTCCCGCACCTGCGACTGGGCAACCGCACCTGCGGTCACACCAGAACAGGTGCACCAGCAGCTATGTTTGCTGGTTTTTAGCCCCGTTAGGTGCCCAGAAGGCACCTGGGCCCACCCGAGCCCTAGTCCAAATATACCAACGAGTCCCAAATCATTATACAGACTCGCTCGAGCCTTCGGAACACCCAAAACAATGCTAAAACTCAAATCACACCACAAACCCCAAGAACCAAACTTAGGAACTTTAAGTTTTCTAGACTACGCTAACAACGTGCTGAACTGACCTATACAACGCGGAAAGACACCAAATTTCACAGATAACTCAAACAACATCCTATGAACTTAACTGCGCGATTAAATCGCCAAAATAACATCAAAAACAATGAATCAAACCTCAAAAACACTATTTTTTCTTCAAACTTCAAAAACTTTCAAATTTAGAGTTTTAAGTCCGAAACACGTCAAACGACGTCCAACTTCAACCAAACTTCACAGAAATATCTTAAACCACATATAAGACCTGTACCGGGCGCCGGAACCAAAATACGGGCCCGATACCAACATATTCTAACCAATTTTCATTTCACTTTTCTTTATAATTTCAGAAAAACAATTTTACTCAAAAATTCATTTCTCATGCTTGGGACCTCGGAATTCGATTCCGGGCATACGCCCAAGTCCCATATTTTCTCCAGGTCCATTTACCCAAAATGTTGACCAAAGTCAATTTATTCATTCTAATATCAAAACTTAGCATTTTTCACAGAATTTCACATTTAAGCTTTCCGACTACGCGCTCGGACTATGCACGCAAATCGAGACAACTATAAATAAGGTTTTTTCAAGGCCTCAGAAGTACGGAATGGGTAATAAAATAGGTGATGACCCTTTGGGTCGTCACAACATCAAAGTCAACTTTCGGTCAAACTCATAAAATCTCCAGTTCTTCAAATTGCCAACTTGCAACAAATAGCGTGAAAATCTTCTAGGAACATCAAAAACTAAATCCGAACAAACGCTTATATCCAAAATCACCATATGAACCTATTGAAACTATTATATCCCTAGTCCGAGGTCTTTTACTCAAAAGTCAAACTTTGGTTAACTCTTCTGACTTAAAGCTTCTATAATGAGAATTACTCTTCCAAATCGATGCTGAATATCTCAGAAATTAAAACCAACCATACTTGCAAGTTATAGTGCATTATATGAAGCTACTAAAGGTCTCAAACCACCAAACAGAATGCTATAACTCAAAATGACCGGTCAGATCATTACACCCGTGGGTCATGGAACCCAAATATGTAATCAAAATTCCAGTTTGATGTCATTAGCATCCTAAAATCAACAATTATTCATTTCTAGGTTTCTTACATTTCTCTCTTGATTTGTCCCAAATCCTTGATTTTATATTATAATAAATGATAGATCCTTAACTTGATGATAAAGTGAGTTATAATCACATACCCCAACATGGTTGATGAAGAGATATGTCAAAAACCATCAATACCGAGCCTCCATGCTCCAAAATTGAAGAAAAATGCCAAAACAATGAAATGGGCTTTGTCTATAGTGCGAAGAACCATCTAGCAGTAAAAATGCACTGCCAAGGTGCCCCTGACGTTGCCCCCCGCATTGCAGAAGTGCTGCAACCTACAACATTCTACTGACAAAAAAATTGCTCTACGACCCTTCAGTAAAACGATCATAACTTCATACTCAAATGTCGGAATAACAAATGATTTGAACCACAAGAAACTAGACTCTACGATATCATCAAAACCTCATCCTAGAAATATTTATCTATTGGGAGATATGCGCTTCCGACGTCAAGCCAACTGTAGAAAAGCCCTATTTCAGCAACTCAATTCTACCGAAACTTGCCCCAAATGCGCCAAAACTTACCCGCGCCTCACTAGACTCCATCCAGTCATTGCTAAAAGTCAAAATACCCTATATGGAATTGTACAAAGGCTAAAAACACCCATGTGAACATCACAACAAAGAATCGAGGCTCAAACTGAATAGAATTTATTTTAAGTTCTTAATCGTCATTCTTTTAAAAGAGTGTCTGAATCACACTTATAGCCTATTTGGCCAAGCTTCTCCAAATACAATATAACACCCCAGCCTTGGGAGGTGTGACCGGCACACGACGCCCGAAGGCCTGTGCGAACAAACGGGCTCTTTTGTATTTTCGTTCATAAGTTCTGGGCCATTGAGGCCTCCAACTGATAATCACCAAGGTTTAAAATGAATACAACTGATTAAAAAAGAAAACATTGGCATTTTATATATATTACAGCTATTCTTAACAAAATCGCCATTGCCCCTTTTTATACAACTGAACTCTAGCATGCAATCCTATACGTACACAATTAGGTCGGGACAGGGCCCCACCGTACTAAAATGTTTATAACGTCTGCTTCTATACCTATAAACATCAGAACAGCTAATCTGAAGGAAAAGAGAGCAACAACCAATAGCTGAATCGTGCACCTACTAGGGATGGGCATCATCAATTCTATCTGTACTTGCGGGCATGAACACAGCACCCAAAAAGAAGGGGTGTCGGTACGGATAATGTACTGAGTAAACACAAGTAAATCATAGTCATAACATAAGAGATATGAGTACATGATTCCAACCTGAACACCGAAGACAACCCACCGAGGGCGTGAACGACACTGTGAGGAACAATAAACGCGGATCATAAATGCATGCAAACTTTTGTAAAACCAAACCTCTCATTGGGGCCATGCCTTATCTGGTACTATGCATATACACGCATACACACACACACACACACATATATTGTTATACCACATGTTTTCGTACGTGAAAGTACACCATAAGTAAATTGATGAAAGCTCGGAAATGAGATGTTACATTCCGTATTTTCATACATTAAAGTTTCGTCGTAAGCTAATCGACGAAAGTTCGAGAATGGAATTTATTTTGAGATAATAAGTATTATGATATTTCAAACAAGTGATAAGTAAATTCATGAAAGTGAGAGGGTAAGTGAACCGAAGAAAATAAGTTTCGTCGAAGTTTTGTAATTTGGGATAAAATACGGTCCAAGCTATGATACCCGGTATTTATGGACTAATGCCATACAAGGTACCACATGACCATGATAGTAAGGTGTATAAGGTATGTTCAAAATTGGTTAGTATTTTAAGTAATTTGAGACAATTCTTAATTATGTGGGTAATTGATTAATTATTGGTTAATGGGATATTAACAAGCTAATCAAGTGATTAGTGGATAATTAAATCAAATGTTTGGATAAGAATTACATCTCCAACGTGGTAGCCCATGAAAATTGGATAAATAACAAATTTGTGACTCTTAAGTATATGGTAAGGTGGAACATTTTGGAGGATTTTTAGTGGCTTAGTCATCCCCTAAAGTGGGGCCCACAACCAAGAGTCTTAAAGACATATCCCTACATCATTATTCCATATATCATTGTTGTGGAGATGTATTGTTACTGACGGAGGAATTATCATAAATAAATTCATATGAATTTCATAACGCTACAGTAGTGTGAGATGCAATTCGGAGAGAGCACGGTATAATCTTTCTTAGAAATATCGTACGGATTTTTCCCTACTTTGATCCGCCGTTATGTGTTCTTCGCAAAAGATGTATGTTAGAGGAATTGTCAAGAGAATCGATCTAGGTATATTAAGGCTAAACCTTTCTTTATTTTGGCATGATCCAGTAACTACATGTGTTTGATAACGAGACATACAGAAAAGTTCATATTCCCGAATTTATATACATTATCCTAATCTCATAAGTTATAGTATTCTCCCTTATCGGGACTTTATATTCAATTGAGTATTGTCTTCTTCCAGTCAAGAGAGCAGAGAGTCTATATATACAGTATTATAGTATTTTCATTACCATCGAGCTATAATCAATGGGCGGGCCCCTATTGGGCAACCTCTGATTAGATGGTAAGTTATATACCAAGTCTACTGTGGCCTAGCCGCTATGAGTGAGCCCAGCATGACCGAGATACAGAGCCTAGTATGCCCGAGTGCCTATGAGCAAGCCTACTAAAGCAGAGCAGCTATATATACCGAACCCTATAAGGTCAGACAACTATTTTACTTACTATATTGAGAGAGATTAGCTAGTATCAGCATGTAAGCATATCTTCAAATTATCTTTAACTCTCAGTTATTTTCAATTATTATATTATCAGTTCATTTTTAGTTGTCAATTAATTTGTTGCATTACATACACGGTACATTATTTCGTACTGACATCCCTTTTGCCAGGGGCACTGCATTTCATGCATGCAGGTTCATACAGACAGACGAGTAGACCTTCTTAGTAAGTGTTGCCCGAGTTCAGCTTGATCAATAAGCTCCACGTCCTTCGGAGTTGCTGGGTCTAGAGTTTTATGTATATATTGTGTATATATGTATATATATGGTATGGATAGTCAGAGGCCCTGTTCCGATCACAATACATCCATCACTAGAGGCTTGTAGACATATCCTGTCAGTTAGTGTAGTATGTTGGGCTTGTAAGTGTTGTATGTATATTTTGTTAGTTTTCCAGTTGTAGTAGTTATGTTGGCCTTGTCAGCCCACCTTTATATTGATGTTTAGTCAGCGATTGCAAATTGTCTTGTTATGTGGCTCATGACCAAAGTATGACATTATATGCTTAGAGTCCCTTAGTCACAAGTTGGTACGCAAGGATAGGTGAGGCATCGGGTGCCGGTCTCGCCCCTCAGGTTCATGGTGTGACACATATCTTCAGCCACTCCTTGGGGAAAATTTTCATCACTCGATACCTAGCCTCATAGAGGACTCGGTCATACCCGGTCTTAGGAGGTCTCAGTTGTACCCGGTCTCAATAGAACTCGACGTAGCCGGCTTCAAGAGAACTCAGTAGTATCACATCACACGTGATCATACTCGACCATACATGGGCTCGGTAATATTTCACATCATGCATTATCATACCCAACAGATCTGTGGTAGCACAACAGTTGTCGTACCCGGATGACTATAGCACTGCTTGGCAGCATAAAATTGATACATATATATAACTGCAATGCAGTAGAAGTTTCAAGAGATAGCAACTATAAACCTCAGAATGAATCATACCCTTCGACCACAGGATCCCAACTGGGAACAATGTAGACTCTGAAAGACATGCTACCTACAAGAACGCATAGGAAAAAGGATGACATCATTGAGAGGAATTAGAACTACCAAAATTTACAATACAAGGGTCACTTAGAAAGAAAGAGACTTACACTAAATCATGCCAACAAAGAAGGTTGCCCTACATACCTTGTTTGAGATCTAATTACATTTCTATGGTGGTTAACTTTGCCTCTAATGAATCTTAGAACCAATTCCACTAGGTGATGGGTATTACAGCAACAATTCCAAGTTCCTTCAAGCCAAATCTTTCTAAATCCAAATTCACATTCGACCTTGCCTTAATTTGCTAGGAAATTCTAATAAGGCGTTGAGAGTATTTTGAGAGGACTTGTTCTGATGATACTTCTAGAGAGAAAGATAAATAGCCTCACTGCCCTTTTATACTATTACTAGGCATAGGAATTTTTGCCACTTCCACATGCAAAACGGGTCGCACCGCTCTAGTTGCATCGCCCGTGAGACACGTGGCGCAGGTCCACTGAAATGTGTGACCACTTTTTGGATTCGAACGTGTTTCCAGATGATTGGCCACGCTAGGATCCACACTTACCCTAATTTATTTAAGTGTGGGGTGTAACATCATTCCCCCTTCAGAACATTTGTCCTCGAATGTTGAATAATGGCCCATCATGATAGTTGCACCATTACCTTCCATAGTGGGGAATAAATGGGGGGTACCTAGATTTCATGTCATCTTCGGCTTCCCACGTTATTTCTTCCTTTTTCTTGTTCCTCCAAAGTACCTTAACCGAAGCTACTTCTCTGGTTCATAGCTTACTAACTTGTCGATATATGATGTCTGCCTGAATTTCTTTGTAAGATATGTCTTCTGTAACTTGGATATCTCAATAGGGGTGACACGGGATGGATCACTCAAGCCTTTTCGGAGCATAGACATGTGGAATACTACATGCGCTGCTTCCAATTCAAGGAAAAACTCAATCTCATGACTTTCCATATGATTTATTATGGTCCGATATATTGGGGGCGGAGTTTGCCCTTTTTGCGACATCTCATCACGCATTTCATAGGTGACACCTTCATGAACAGTCCCCTATAGCAAACACTAAACCTCTCAGCCATTTATTCGAGTAAGATTTGTGCCTATTTTGGGTGGCCAACAGTCAGTTTCGAATTAGCTTCACCTTCTCTACTGCCTATTGTACCAGCTCTGGCCCCAACAACTTTGTTTCACCCACTTCGAACAATCTAATAGGAGATTTGCACTTTTGCCCATATAGGGCCTCATATGGTGCCATTTTAATACTGGTATATTTAGTTATTGTTGTAAGTAATTCGATAAGTGGTAGATGATCCTCCCCATCTCCCTTAAAGTCTAGAATGCATGCCCGTAACATGTCCTGAAGCATTTGAACGGTGTGCTTGGTTGGCCATCGCTTTGTGGATGAAAAGTTGTGCTAAGGTTGATTTTTGTTCCCAATCATTTTTGGAATTATCTCCAGAATTTAGCTGTAAGATGGGTGCCTCGCTCTGTTATGATGGAAACTATAACCCCATGGAGTCGAATTATCGCCTTAATGTATAGCTTTGCATAATATTCAATTGATAAGGTAGTCTTAACTTGAAGAAAGTGAGCCGACTTGGTGAGTCGGTCCATGATAACCCACATAGAGTAAAACTTTCAGATTGATCGTGGTAATTCAATAACAAAATCCATATTGATCACTTCCCATTTCCAAGTCATAATTTCCATATTCTGCAGCAATCATCCAGGTTTTTAATGATCAACCTTGACTTGCTCACAATTTGGACATCGAGCGAAGTACTCGGTGATGTCCCTCTTCATGTCGTTCCACCAGTATAGTTGTTGATGATTATGGTACATTTTGGTTTACCCCAGATGAACAGAATACTAGGACCAATAAAGATCTGCCACGATCTACTCTCGGAGTTTCACAACATCGGGCACACACAACCAGTTCTTGTGCCTAAGAACTCAATCCTCGAATAGGTCGAATACTTACTTCTTTTAAGAGGGAATGCTTTCCCTTATTTTCAACAAGGTTGGATATTCAAATTGCCGTACTTTTCTTCAGCTACTAGTGAGGATTCGGCAGCATCCCAAACTATGACTCCTTCTCTGCCGGTATCAAGAAATCGTACATTTAGGTTTGCGAACCAGCACAAATCTTTAGTCATCTCAAACTTCTGCTTTTCCATGTGTTTTAGACTGCCCATGGACTTCTGACTTAGTGCATTAGCTGCAACGTTTGCTTTCCCGGGATGGTATAAAATGTCAACATCATAGTCCTTTAACAGTTCAATCCATCTTCGTTGCCTTAGATTTAATTCTTTTTGCTTGAATATGTACTTCAAGATCATATGATCGGTGAATATGCTAACATCAACTCCATACAAGTAGTGATTTCGTATCTTCAAGGAAAATATAATAGTTGCTAGCTCCAAGTCAGGAGATGGGTAATTCTGCTCGTGCTTCCTTAGTTGTGTTGAAGAAAAAGCGACAACTTTCCCGTGTTGCATTAGAACATTTCCCAACCCCACTCTAAATGCATCACAATGTACCACATACCCCTCGGGTCCTTTCGGGAGCATTAGGCTTCGTGTCGAGGTTAACATGTCCTTTATCTCTTGGAAGCTCTTCTTGCAACCATCGGTCTATTGGAATTTTGTTGTCTTGTGCGTCAACTTCGTTAATGGAGCAGCTATAGATGAGAAATTTTTCACAAACCTTTGATAGTAGTCGGCCAAGCCCAAGAATCTGCGTACTTCGGTAGGAGTTATGGGCCTCGGCCAACTCTTAACTACTTCAATATTTTGATTATCAACCTTGATGCCTTCACCGGACACTATGTGCCCAAGAAAGGTCACGCAGTTCATCCAACTCGGACTTGGAAAACTTAGCGTACAACTTGTGGTCCTAGATTATACGTAAAATTATCCGCAAATTCTCTATGTGTTTTGCCTTTGATCGAGAATACACCAGGATATCATATATTAACATGATCACAAAAATATCCAAATACGGCCTAAATACTCGATTCATCAGATCCATAGAGGTCGCTGGTGCATTGGTTAGGCCAAAGGAAATAACAAGTAACTCGTAATGGTCATATAGGGTCTGACAGGTTGTCTTTGGAACATATTCTTCATTGATCCTTAACTGATTGTTCCCAGATCTGAGATCAATCTTTGAGAAATACTTATCACCTTGCAATTGATAAAAAAAATCACTGATTCTTGGAAGCGGATACTTGTTATTGCTTACCTTATTCATTTATCGCTAATAAATACACATCCTTAACGAGCCATCTTTGTTCTGTGTGAATAACACTAGGGCTCTCCATGGAGAGGTAATAAGTCAGATAAATCCCTTGTCAAGAAGGTCTTTCGGCTGATCCTTTAATTCCCTCAACTCGACGGGAGCCATCCTGTACGGGGGAATCGATATTGGGTGCATATCGCGTGGCATGCCAATAGCAAACTCAATCTCCGTCTCAAATGGAATACCCGGGATCTCATCAGGGAACACCTCGGAAAATTCACTTATGATCGGTACCGGCTGAAGTGTAGGAGGCTCCGCCTCTGCATTTTTCACCCATAGCGAATGATAGAAACATCTTTTCGTGATCATCCTCCGGGACTTAATGTAAGAAATAAACTTTCATTTTGGTGCTACATCATCGCTCTTCCGTTCGATAGCAGGTTCTCCCAAAAAGTTAAAATGAACAACTTTCTTCCAATAATCTACGTTAGCATAGCAAGAGGCCAACCAGTCCATGCCAATGATGACATCAAACTCTATCATTTCTAATTCATTCAAATCAGCCAAGGTATGATGATCGTGAATCATCACATCACAACCTCGATACACCCGCCTAACTACCACAAATTCATCCACGGGTGTGGACACTTCGAATGGTTGGCATAACAATTTTGGTTTCTTACCACAACTACTAGCAACAAATGGGGAAATGTACGGCAAAGTGGATCCTGGATCTATCAGAGCATACACATTAAGTGAGAATACGGACAGTATACCTATGACCACGTCGGGTGATGACTCTAAATTCTGACATCCTATAATGCATAGATGCGATTATGTTGCTACCCGCCCGGGCAAGACGTTCCACTTCTACCTCTACCCTTTCCCATTAATGGTTGTGTACCTTCCTCACGAGGATGCAATTTTGATGAAGAAGTTGCTGCACATCCAGTTGGTGGTATCACACTATCCACATTCCTTGTGGGGAAAAAGCGCATGATGTGACCAGGCTTCCCACAAGAATAGCACAAATCTAAACCCTGATGGCAAAGCCCAAAATGATTCCTGCAACACCAGCCACAATACGGCCCGAGAGCCTCATCTTACCAAGGCCTCCACTATATTGTGAGCTCTGCCCCTAGGGATTCTAACTCTGACCAGAATAGGTGATCTGGTCATGATGCTGAACTTGGAACTGTGATGTCACACTAGCAACCAGATTAGATGGATGCTGAGGAAACGGAGGTCTAAACTCACCTTGTGACCCTCCCATATCACCTACAGACCGGGCTCTTTTATGTTTTCCCCGATTATGCTCTTGATCATCTAGATGTTGCCTTTTTCTTTCCTCTAAGCTCTGTGCATAGTCTCTTATACAAGCAATGTCCATGCTCGAACTCAGAGAAGTAGTGGTGCATTCATCAATCAAATGTGGTCCTAGCGCACCCACAAATTGATGCACTTTATCACTCATCTCCGCTGCAATCAAAGAAGCATACTTGGTCAAGGAGTTAAATTGATTGTACTCCCGAACACTCATGTTACCCGGTTCCAACCGTTAGAATCTGTCTTGCTTAGCTTGGAAGAGCTCAATAGGAAAGTATTGCTACAAAAAGGCTTCAGAAAACTCTTTCTATCCCACCATAGGGCAAGAGGTGCCTTGACTACTTCCATGTCTAATACCAAGTCACAACAACATCCCGCAACCTATATGAGGCAAGCTCCATGGACTCCGCATCAGTGGCATGTATAACTCGTAAGGTCCATTGCATTTGTCTAGAAAATTATGGGGATCTTTGTTAGAGTCTATTCCTGTAAACCCCGGGGGGTTAAAATTTATGAATCTCGGACTCTCGTGTTGATCGCTCTACCTAAAGTGGCAAGGGCTTGACGCTAGGCCTAAGAGGCCACTAATTGGGTCAACAACTACACTGTATTCCTCAGGTCAAAATCCTGCTAGGGAACAACTGGGGAGGAACAGAGGTGTATTAGCTTCTCTGGGTGGGTCAGCGGGTGGTGGTTGTGTCCCCAAAACCTAGGTTCCAACCTCATCGTGTGGTCCATGTTGGCCCATAGGAGTAGATGGCACCTGATTAGTACCCTCTCCTGCTTCTTCATTAAGTCCCTGAACAACTGCTTGATGTCTTGTAGTCGACATTGCTATAAACACGAACAATGTAGGGATTAGAAGAAAATTCTTAATACTTACTCTATCGCACGATCTAGATAAGAAAGAAGGGTATTTGTCCTAAATATCCTATAGCCTCATGCTTATAAGTATGATGCACAACATACCCATAAACAATACTCTACTAGATACAGCTTGCAGACTTCCTAGGACACGACTTGCTCTGATACCAAGTCTGTCACACCCCAGCCTTGGGATGTGCGACCGACACACGACACCCAAAGGCCCGTGCGACCAAATGCGCTCTTTAATCTTTTAGTTCATAAGTTCTGGGACATTGAGGCTTCTAAGTGATAATAACCAAGGTTTAAAATGAATACAATTGATTAACAAAGACACCATTGGCATTTTATACATATTACAATTGTTCTTAACAATATTGACATTGCCCCCTTTTATATAACCAGACTCTAGCCTGCAAGCCTCTAAGAGTACGAAAAGAACATACACATACACAACTAGGTCAGGACAGGGCCCCACCGTACCCAAAACGTTTATAACATCTGCGTTCGTACCTATCGACTTCTAAACAGCTACTCTAAAGGAGAGGAGAGCAACAACCAACAGGTGAATCATGCACCTATTGGGGATGGACGTCACAAGGTCTATCTGTACTTGTGGACATGAACACAACGCCCCAAAAGAAGGGGCGTCAGTACAGATAATGTACTAAGTATGTAAGACTAAGAAACACAAGTAAATCAGAGTCATAACATAAGAGATATGAGTACATGATTCCAAAATAAAAACCAAAGACAACCCACCGGAGATGTGAAGCAAACTGTGAGGAATAATGAACTGTGGATCATAAATGCATGCAAACTTTTGTAAAACCAAGCCTCTCATTGGGGTCCTGCATCTTATTATACTATACATAATATATATATATATATATGCGCACACACACTCACACATATCTTCAGCCACTCCTTGGGGCAAATCTTCATCACTCCATACCCGACCTCGTAAAAGACTTGGTCGTACTCGGCCTCACGAGGTATCGACTGTAACCGGTCTCAACAGAAATCAGTGTAGCTGGCCTCAAGCGGAGCCGGTAGCCTCATATCACACGTCATCATACCTGGGCACACACGGGCTCAGTAATATCTCACATTATGCTTCATCATCCCAACTGATCAGTAGTTACACAATAGGTGTTGTACCATCCGACTAAGAGCGATTCGATAGAGTGTGTGTGTGTGTGTGTGTGTGTGTGTGTATATATATTAGTGCAATATAGTAGCAGTTTCAAGAGAAAACAACTCTAAACTTGAGAATGCATCATAATCTCCGACCACAAGATCCCAACTGGGAACAATGTAGACTCTAAAAGACAAGCTATCAAAAGAACGCATAGGAACAAGGATAACATCATTGAGAGGACTTAGAACTACCTAAATTTACAATACATGGGTCACTTAGAAAGAAAGAGAGACTTAAAATAACTCATGCCAAGAAAGAAGGTTGACATACATACCTTGTTGGAGATCTAATTACACTTCTATGGTGGTTAACTTTGCCTCTAATGAATCTTCAGAACCTATTCCACTAGGTGATGGGAGTTAGCAAAATGATTCCAAGTTCCTTCAAGCTAAATATTGCTAAATACAGATTCACCTTCGACCTTGCCTTAATTTGCTAGGAAATTCTAATAAGGCGTTGAGGGTATTTTGAGAGGAATTGTTCTGATAATACTTCTAGAATGAAAGAGAAAGATCGTCACTGCCCTTTTATACTGTTACCAAGCATAGGAATTTCCTCCACTTCCACATGCAAATGGGTCGCGCAGTTCTGGTTGTAGCGCCCTGTGAAACACGTGGCGCAGGCCCAACTGAAACGTGTGACCACTTTCTGCCTTCGTATGTGTCTCCAGTTGATTGGCCGCGCTAGGATCCGCACTTACCATATTTTNGGGGGGGGGGGGGAGGGTAACATCCAAAAGCACTTCTTTTCCAAAAGAGGTGTTTTGTTTTAAAGTTGAAGTGTTTGGCTAAGCTTTCAGAAGAAAAAAGTGCTTTTGACTAGAGGCAGAAGCAAAAACAAAAAGTAGCTTCTCCCAAAAAGTACTTTTTTAAATAGCACTTATGAAAAAAATACATTTAAAAGAAGTTTTTAAAAGCTTGGCCAAATATTAATTGGTGCTCAGAAGTGTTGTTCAGATTAATTAGCCAAACATAAACTGTTTCTAACCAAAAGTACTTTTGAGAAAAGCACTTCTCAAAATAAGCTAATTTTTACAGCTTGGCCAAATAGGCAATTAGTAAATTTGGATTACTTCCAAACGTTGCGCACAAGTTCAATTTAACTACATAGGCCTATCTAAAGTCTCTGAATATCAAAGTCAACTCATGGTCAAACTACAAAACTCTTAAATTGTTCAAATTGTCAACTTTCAATAAAAGGTGTTGAATTCTTCTAGAAAGATCCAAAATCAAATACGAACATATGTACAAGTCCCAAATCAACATAAGAACCTGTCGGAACCATCAAAACTCGATTTCAAGGTTGTTTACCCAAAACTCAAACCTTGATCAATTTGAATTAGTAGCAGGGTATCAAACGGAATATTCAGGTATCAAATTTGGTTTATTTTTCATTGCTTCATATCTGAATCTACTAGTTTCTTCATTATTTGTAACTTCCAACTTAAAGATTTTATTTAGGGACTAAGCATTCCAAATCACTTGGGACAAAATTCACTCATACCCACATGTCATAAAACATCAAATAGACCTACAGGAAGTCTCAAATCATGGAACGAGCTGGTAGAAATCAAAATAATCGATTGGGTCGTTAAAATTGTAGTGTGTAGAACAAATAATACTTTGTTCATACAACATCATAAGACTAGGGTTTAAGTTATATACACTAAAATTATAATAACTATTCTTTATGAAATTGTAATTTAATTTATTGTAAAATATTACTTATCATTTAATGTAGGTTATTAGTGCATGCTATAAATGAACGTCTAAACAATGACAAGGTCTTTTTTATTAAAAACTTTTGACAAAAAGGATGAAATGAACAATTTTAAAAACTTTTAGGGGTATATTTGAAATTTTTTCTCTTTAAACAAAACAAACTAGGAAAAAAGCGAAGTTACTAGCACAATTAACTTATTTCCGAGCTTTCATCAATTTACTTATGGCGTACTTTCCCTTCCTTGTATGGAGGTTTGTTTGCAGTCGGCTGCCCAGACGAATATGTTACACCCCATGTTTTCATACGTGAAAGTACGCCATAAGTAAATTGATGAAAGCTTGGAAATAAGATGTTACATCCCGCATTTTCGTACGTTAAAGTTTCGTTGTAAGTTAACCGACGTAAGCTCGGGAATGAGATTATTTTGAGGTTATAAGTATTATGTTATTTCAAATAAGTGATAAGTAAATTCATGAAGGTGAAAGGGTAAACGAATAAAAAAATGAGTTTCGTCGAAGTTTGACATTTTGGGATAAAATACAGCCCGAGCTATAGTACCCGATATTTATGGACTAGTGTCATACAAGGTACCACATGACCATGGTAGTTAGGTGTATAAAGTATGTTAAAAATGAGTAGTATTTTAAGTAATTTGAAATAATTCTTAATTATGTGAAGAATTGGGTACTTATGGATTTATACGTGGGATATTAACTTGTAAATTGGATCTTTTTGGATAATTACTAAGGGGACAACCTTCACATGGGTTTATGAAGACTTGGCAGAAAATTAAAGTCAATTTAATGACTCTTTTATGTATGTGAAAGGTGGCATCTTAAGAGACTATAGATGGCTAAAGTAAGCTTTATAAGTGGGGCCCACAAATCTTAAAGGATTAGGGACTTTCATATATCATGTAAGTGAGTTACGGATGAACGTCTCAAAACAAGAATTCATATGACTCATTTACAAAGTAAGATAGGTTGGCATGATTTTGCTTTAGCATAAAATTCATACGAAATTTCACTGCGTAATAGCAACGGGATTTTGCGATTCTAAGTGAGTACGGTGCAATCTTTTTCAAGAATATTATACGAATTTTTTCCTACTTTGATCCACCGTCACGTGTTGTCGCAATTGATGTGTGTTAGAGGGATTGTCAAGAGAATCGGCTCAGGTATGTTAAGGCTATCCCTTCTTTCCTTTTGGCATGATCTATACGAAACAAACGAAACGAGCAAATGCACAACTTCTATAAATGACTCTATTCATAGAAGTATTAGAGGTGGCTATGTTCTTGAATTCCGACGTGTCTTATTATTACATCTTATGTTCATAGGTCTCAAAAAAAATATATAAGTTGAAAAAGTTTATTTCATGATATTACGGAAAGGCATAATGGTCTTATGACATTCCAAGAGATTTTATTGACGTACTTATCATGCATTACATTCATTTATACATGTACACTGACCCCTGACCAGATGGTGTTATATACATGTATATATGTGTATTATATGTATATGGGATATGGAAAAAGGTTACATCGTTATATACGCACCACCACCTGATCAGCTGGTATACGTTGATGATTTTACCCACAATGGCCGAGATGATATGATGGGATGCCCTCAGAGGCTTGATGATGCTATGAACACATGTACCTATGCACGACATGATATTCATATGCATATGCATGATACTATAAGTATAACATGATTTACAGATTTATCCAGACTTACATGTCGAGTCTTTTACTCTATGTTTTTCTCATGTCTATTATTTACTGATTTTCATTCCTTACATACTTAGTACATTATTTGTACCGACGTCCCTTTTTCCTAGGGACGCTGCATTTCATGCCCACAGGTTCCGATAGACAGGTTGAGAGTCCTCCAAGTAGGCTATCAGTTCTGCAGAAGATGTTGGTGCGCTCCATTTGCTCTAGAGTTGCTTATTTGGTTAGTATGATTTAGACATGTATTGATTGGTATGTCGGGGCCCTATCCCGGCCTTATGATGTTTATGTAATCTTAGAGGCTTGTAGACATATGTCATGTATATGAAAGATTGTATGGCTTGGTCGGCCTATGTTGAGTGTACGAGTGATTATTTTGGCCTTATAGGCTTGTACGTCATATGTATAAGTTAGTATATCCGGTTGGGTCATTTTATGTTGAGTGTTATCTCATGTTTTATTCTTGTTACCTCTATGGCCCTTCTGGCCCATTTACCCAGGTTAATGTAATGAGAAAGATACGTTATGTTGGTACTCGATTGAGTAAGGACACTGGGTGCCCATCGCGGCCCATCGATTTGGGTCGTGACAAAATTGGTATCAGAGCAGTTCTGTCATAGGGAGTCTACAAGCCGTGTCTAGTAGAGTCTTGTTTATGGGTGTGTCGTGCACCACACTTATAAGCAGGAGGCTATAGGGCATTTAGGATTCTCATTCTTTCTTCTTACTTTAGATCGTGTGGTAGAGCTCAGTTGTAAGAACTCAATTTCCGAAACTCTATCCTATTCGTAATACAACGGTAGCTACATCCAGAAAGACAATTGGTATGAGATACAACTGTGGAAGAGTTAAGTCAGAGTAACTCTATTTTGCATCAGGCTTATGATGAGTAAATGTGAAGCTTTCAACAGATCATGTGTGTACTAAAATGTGTAAGCTTCTTGATAAGGAGCCTTAAGTCAAGAATATCTACCCATATAGTGAAAAGCAATGAGAGATTCAGGAGGTAGATACAAGTTTCAACAAGTAAAAGAAGCAAGATGAAGAAGGGTACGAGGTACCTAGTTAGTAGAGATGAACATTATCTAAAATTCAAGCAAAGAAATATAAGAATTTTGAGTCACCTTCAATTGTAACAGAGGTATGTACGATTGGCCACACCGAACTCAGTTACGCCCTATGGGAGCTAACATATATAGTTTAAGAGAAGGATAGGATATCAGGATCAAGCCGGGGTTAGAGTAACCTAAAATTATGGATGGATTGTCAGCGTTAGTTGAAATTTCCGAAGGATATCACAAAGTTGCTATAGATCTTCTTGTGAGACACCCAGACAGTGCACTCTAGAATAGTACAGCTAGATATGAATACTAGAATGTTCAAAAAAAAAATATTTACAAATATAGGGACTGGAAGCCTGGAAGGGATAAATATTACCTTAGTGTGGCTCCCGTCCCTAGTAGAGAAAGAATGTTACGAAACCCGAAGAGCCAGTGAGATAAAGCAAGGGGAGCAAAAAGTGAAGGAACATTTTGCTAAAGTCTTCAGAATAAAGTGATAGACAAAAATATTAGCTAGAGAATAAGAAGAGAGTGAATGAAGCATTATGAGTAAGATGTGATACATGGATAAAAACAGTAGATCACAAAAAATGACAGTATTACAGAGTCTATAGTCAAGGGAAGGAAAAGATGAGCGGTGACAGGCCTTGAGGCAATAAAAGAGTATAAGACATAAAGTCATATCTCTGTTTCGAAAAAATGAGTTGGTGACTTCAACATTAATAACACAAGGAAAAGTTAGACCCCTAGAGTAATAAAAATTAATATGGGTTGGTGAATAAGATAAACTAAACATGAATTAGGGATTGGGTGGTTTAATTCATTTTTTTAAGTAAATCCACTAGACAGTGTGCCAAGGGATACTTTTTATTTACATAATAACTGAAACACAAAGTACCATGGTGTCTCACAATGAGTAAGTCGATAGTATATGTCTACTTCTAAATAACCTCTACTATCAATTTTGGACTTGTGAAACCCATCATTGATATTACAAATTGTCATGACCCAAAATTCAACACAGGTCGTGATGGCGCCCAACACCAGAGTCAGTTAAGCCAACAGTTATTTACTAGTGAGATTATCCTTATTTGACATACCAACCCCACCTATTCCCAAAATTTTAAGCTTAGATCATTTAAATAAAAGCGGAAACATTAACCAACTTAAGTAAATACAACCACAATGATCATGAACCAATATATACAGTCCCAAAATATAGAGTCTACTATGTGCGTGCTGAGAACTAGTGTCACAAGTCAACAGGCGAACTAGTAGAATATACAAAAGATGATACAAAATGTACTGCTATCTGAAAGAAGTAGACAGAAATAAACAAAAGATAACTCCATAGTACTGCTGAGAATCGCCAAGGGAGGCAGCTCACTGTGGAGTCAGGTCCAGAATATACGTCAAGCTCCAGTCGGATAACCAGAATCACCAGCCTCAGAACCTGTACAATTAAGTACAGAGGTGTAGCATGAGTACATAAATATAAATGTCCAGTGAGTATCCCGCCTAACCTCGAAGAGGTAGTGACGAGAGGTCGACATGACACTCACTAAGGTCCAACAATATAATTTAACAGAATATAATAGAAGCGGTAGACATGTAAAGACAGTGAAGCAATAAGTATATATGTAAGGTACTGAAATCTAGGATGAATACTGGGAATGAATAAAACAATTACCACTTTACTTTTCCCCAAATATCTGTCAGATCAATATCCATGAATTTAATAACAAAAAAATCATACGCATGCAGAGTAAGGACAATCGGCCGGAGTCATAAGATAGCCATGTCCGTGCACTGCCGAAGATCAAATGGCTCGTCCCAAAAGTGCACCTCTCCACAAAGTACTCACATCTATGCACTGCCGAGGATCGAACGGCCCGTACCAAAAGTGCATCTCTCAATCCTCTCTATGCACTGTCCAGGATCGAACGACCCGTACCAAAAGTGCATCTCTCAATCCGCCGTGGCATACGGCCCGTTCCCATAAGAGTGGGGGAAATCACACTGCTCGCGAAATATAAATTGCGAAGCGTTCACATGCACACACATTATTCCTTTTAAAAGAAGATACTTTTCAGTGAACAATTTCTTACAAGTTTTTCCTCCAATTCCATAACTTCGGGGAAATAAGCAACATGTAACGTTAATTCATTAAGCATATAGTTCCTATCAAGTAAGACACAAGGCATAATGTGGGCCTAACTACCCGAACATAATAGTAATAGTCGCTACGTACGGGCTCTCATCACTTTGTACGTACGTAGCCCCCACAAATTATCACATATAGCATTTAAATCACCTAGGGGGACAATTCCCCCTTACAAGGTTAGAAAGGAGACTCACCTTGCGTCGAATTTACTCCTCGGACCGAGAATACGCCCGAAACTCCGAACTCTACACCCGAGGACTCGAAACTAGCCAAATGTTATACAAATATATCAATTTATATCCAAAGCAGGGAAATCTCCTATTACTTATCCAAATTCACCATTCTTGAAGAAATTCTAAAATCCAATCCCGGGCCCACATGCTCGGATTCCAAAAATTCTCGAAGGGAATACTCACCCATAGCCTAAGGATCATTAATACATGATTTCTACTTGATTTCATAGCTGATTCATGGGTAAATTCTCAAATTATCGAAAGCCCTAGGTTACTACCCAATTCTTGATTTTTCACTAATTTAGGTAGTTAATTTAGCTTGTAATCCATGAATGAAGCTAAAATTAGAATGGAATTTACTTACCTTCAATAACCAGGATGTTTGCCCCTCTAAAATGGTGAAAATCGCCCCAAGGAAGAAGAAGATGAGAAAAATGAATTAAAACCCGTATATAAAAACACACTGTCTGAATAGAGTTTCTGCACCTGCGGCTCGAGGACTGCACCTTCGGTCTCGCACCTATGAGCAAAGGCTCGCACCTCCGAAAATAGACGAGGAAGCCTGGGCCCGCACCTGCGGAGTGGAGACCGCACCTGCGGAGTGGAGTCCGCACCTGCGAGAATTGGCCTGACCACTGGGGGTCGCACCTGCGAGGTTGGGACCGCAGGAGCGGTCCCGCACCTGCGACTGGTCAACCGCACCTGTGGTCACACCAGAACAGGTGCACCAGCAGCTATTTTAGCTGGTTTTTGGCCTCGTGTGGTGTCCGGGAGGCACCTGGGCCCACCCGAGCCCCCGTCCAAATATACCAACAAGTCCCAAATCATAATATGGACTCGCTTGAGCCTTGGAACACCCAAAACAACGCTAAAACTCAATATCACACCTCAAAACCCCAAGAACCAAACTTAGGAACTTTAGACTTCGCTAACAACGCGCTGAATCGACCTATACTACTCGGAATGACACCAAATTTTGCATGCAAGTCATAAATGACATAACGGAACTATTCCCGGTCTCGAAATTCTGTTCGGGTCTCGATATCGCAAAAACACGTCCCAAACTATAATAGGAACTTAAGGAACTCTTATTTCAATATTGGGCGCCGAAACGCTCCTGGGTTATCAGAAATCCATTCTGAACATACGCCCAGGTCCAAAATCATCACACGAAGCTACCGAAATTGACGAAACTCGATTCTGAGATCGTTTACCCAAAATGTTGAGCGAAGTCAAACTTGGCCTTAAAGGCGAACCTTAAGGAACCAAATGTTCCTATAGCACTCTAAACATCTCTGAATCCCGGACCAACAGTCCCCGCAAGTCATAAATCATAATAAGTTGCTATGGTAAGTTTCATTCAGGGGAACAAGGTCCGATAATGCAAAATGACCGGTCGGGTCGTTACACAAATTGATCTACGATAATTTAAAATGAGTGAACCAAATATAAAAACTAGCCTATTGCATGAATGACTCATTTTTGCACTGTCGATCCATTCCCTGTTGTTGTGATTTGTACATGTGATTTGGATCCTTGCATATGTTACAAGTTCCATATCAGCTACTGCATGAAACTGCCAACCAAGTATACCTAATGTGAATAAGCCAAACATTTGTGATGAGTTTGTCTTTTGTCGTCCATAATTCCAGTGTGATATATGAGTGAATCTGTGAGTTTTCTGCCCTATTGTGTTCCTTGAATATCCTATTACCTTAATGTGATGAGTCTCAAAGTTAACTATCATATCTTGCCTCCATATTTTTCGTTGAACAATGATGCCTCGACAATGCTTAACTGGACCTTTGTGCCTTTGTCCAATTTTTGAGCCATTCCTTATCATGTTTATGCCTTCCCCAGCTTTCCTCCCAATGGAATGAGTACATAGTAATAATACCACCATCAAGGAGTTGGGACAAAAGAAGGTCATGATTACAATAATGTTCCCTGTTGTGCACACTGCCCATTTCCAGAATTCTATGTTGACATTGGATATTGTCGTCCAACTTTTAATTATGATCAAAGCTTGAAACAGTGATTGTCCCGTCTTCATGTGTTCCTTGTATGTCCTACTTCCTGTCAGTGCTGATGTAGTTGTATTACCATCTTGTATATTCTCCATAGTTCCAGTTAAAAATTTCGACTGTGGAAATCTGAACATGGGTGATTTGATAATATTTGGCATCATGAGAATTTCAGAGATTGCATTCCGGCGATAATATAATGGACAACAAAAGAATACCCTTTAAAGATCATTCAGGAAGACGCTTTCCTAAAGCAAGAAATATGAGCAAAGTTAAGCTTAAGGGACTTTGTGTGCCAGTTACACTAGGTGTCTCCCTCATGAGTAAGGAATTTTGTTATCCATGGTACAGAAGGATTACCACAAGGCGAGTAAGGGTCATCGATGATGTGGAAAGACACCAAGGATGAAGAAATAAAACATCTATAGGAAGATCATCGTAACACTAAATCTTAGTACTCCCCTAAATGGGGGAATATGGAGTGATGTGGCATTAAGTCAGAATTTAGTGGTTCTAGTAACTATGGAATGGTAAAGGAAGAATGCAATAAAAAATGAGAAAGGGATGAGATTTAACTTATCCAAATCCTACAGATATGCTACAATTCCAGAACATTATGCATGCATGCGTCAAGGAAAAAAAGTAAGGGATGTTATGGATAAATAAGGAGTCAGTGCAAGAGGTAAGTTAAGACAAACGAAATAACCCAAGAAAGATTACGCGGAGTATTGATATGAGAGTGGGCCAACAGGAAGAGCCTAGTTATGGCTAGTCAAGAGGATACAGACAAATCAACAGGTCGTGTAAGATAAATACAGTAAAATCTAGTATAGTAAATTCAACCACGCAATTATGACATTTTAATACTTGAGAAATATTCAGATAGGAATCAGGGTAATTAAAGGTACTATATGAGTGTTACAGAAATAAAAGAGAGCGCCAATGGGAATATGGTCAAAATATCAAGTTCAGAAGCAACCGTACAAGCACAGGGGCGTGGAGGTAAGTAACCACGGATAATTATAGGTGAGGAAGGACATCAAAAATTTCGTCGAGTATACGATGTAATAAGCTCATAGCTTTACAAGAGTCAGAGGGTCCTCCCTAAATACTACAATAAAATACTAGTTGAGGAAGTAAGGAAGAAGGCTTCAACCTAAGCTCAGTAACCTAAGGAAGAAATGGTCTTATAACAACAGTCTCACAACAACATTGTATGTACTCCCTAAGAAAGTGGCATCTACCGTGGCTAATAAATGGGAAGTAAAAATTAGAAGTGATATTCAAGATCATATGAGTGGTATGGAATTCCAACGTGCGTGGGAACTAAGATAAGCTAAGTATGCACGCAACAAGGGGGCAGAAAGACCCGAAAAAGTAATAGCTTGTGTTTAAAAATAACTGAGAAGAAACGAAAAATATTATTCGATTAATGACCCAGAGTACGTTATGAACGCACTTAAGAGTTCGGAGTTTTATACATGCATCATATATATTGAAAATTATATAGACATAGAAGACTCTGGTATAAGTTAAAAGAAAAAATTGAGCCCAGGACATAAAAAAGGGATTTAGTTGTTAGAAAATTGTATCATGGATCTTCCTTAACGCCCATCAAAGGCTAAAGTAATAACTAATACCATGAGCTGCAGATTAGAAGATAACTTAAGATACATAAAGGTTGATCAGATGAAAGAGGAACTAAAGAGTTACATCAACCAAGTAAATCAGGAGTATGATTATTGGACCCAGAAAATTATGGAAATCAATATTGAGAACATGGCAGGATCACTCTTAATATCAGAGGTACAAGATAAAGTACAACAACCATATTCTACAACGACCCTACGATATAGCCAGTTAGAAAAGTACCAGCCTCATAAAAAATCAGTACGAAGCTCTCACCGGATTGTGTATGCAACAAAGGTGCAAATATTATAATAGAGCTTCAAGTTATGGACGTGAATTATACCCATGTGGGAAGGAGGTCATGAAATAAATAGAAGATACGATGCAAGATTTTAAGGTAGTAAGGTAAAGGTGAACAACATATGAAATACTCAAATGTAGAAGGTTGTGAATAGTCCATACTTAGGGTAGAAGGCTAGAAGCACGGGGATTCAGTATCTGGGAATGATAGCAGCATCGTCTGTGGCATATCTTCCAACCTAAGGTTTCTACGTATCGAGAGGCCTAGTTAAGATATTAAAGAATAGCTAGAAACGATGTGATGTCTCGCTTGACATTACAGAATAACATAAGGAAATCTATGGTGCAAGTAAGTTGAAGGGAGGTTGCGAGTAGCATAAATGGATATGTATAGGTCGCAAGCTAAAGTATGATAGAACGACAAGGTTTTAGAAAGACAGGAGTAAGGATAAGAAAAGGCAAGTAAGAAGGTGATGAAAATGGATAAGTTCTCGGGATTAAGCCCGTGAAAACAAGAGAGCTAATGGTTTGTCTAAGTTATACAAGGTTCCGTATATCCTGAATGAACTCAAAGGAGTCTAAAACTAGTAGCATTTAGAAGAGATAGAATGTTTCCCCGGCAGTAGAATAAGGGTGTAATTGTGATAGATAAAGGATGACGTTTGGGCCTTCGTTTGAGTAATGATTTGAAGAAGAAAAGAAAGAGATTTCATGAATTGCACATGATTAAAATACCCATGTAAGATAAATTACATGTGAAATACGGTTATGAAAGTGGTATTATGGTAGTAAAGGCATGCAGATAGATAACCGTGTCTATGAAATAAGATATAACAACATTCGTAGGTTCGACAAAGTATCGAGCAAAGAACTTCAATATACCTATAGACGCCCAGAGGGACAACTTGTCATAATTCTGTATATGTTCACGAAGTGAGGCCTAGAGATTGGTTAAAAGCTGGAGGAAAGAGAAGAGAAGAGTCACATAGGCGCACATACAAGGTCATAGTCGTACAAGCTGCATGATAGAAGGTAGCAACAATTGCGAGATTAGAAGAATTCCGACCACAAGTCATGGTGTGGGAAAGAGTCTTAAAAGAGGGAATGCCCTGGACTTTGGATTTATTCAAAGAACAGTTGCCAAAATGGCAAGAAGAGTATTAAACCATTCGTATGAGCTATTCGGTTATGAGACAAATAAGTGCATCAGTCAATATTCGAGGACGAATGTTCCAAAGAGGGGGATGATGTTACATCCCATATTTTCGTACGTGAAAGTACGCCATAAGTAATTGATGAAAGCACAGAAATAAGATGTTACATCCCGCATTTTCATATGTTAAAATTTTGTCGTAAGTTAATCGATGTAAACTCGGGAATGAGATTATTTTGAGGTTATAAGTATTATTCTATTTCAATCAAGTGATAAATAAATTCGTGAAGGTGAAAGGGTAAACAAATCAAAGAAAATGAGTTTCGTCGAAGTTTGACATTTTGGGATAAAATATAGTCTGAGCTATAATACATGGTATTTATGGACTAGTACCATATAAGGTACCACATGACCATAGTAGTATGGTGTGTAAAGTGTGTTAAAAGTGAGTAGCATTTTAAGTAATTTGAGATAGTTCTTAATTATGTGAATAATAGGGTAATTATGGATTTTTAAGTGGGATATTAACTTGTAAATTGGATCTTTTTGGATAATTACTAAGGGTACAACCTTCACATAGGTTTATGAAGACTTGGAATCAAATTAAGTCAATTTAATGACTCTTATATGTATGTGAAAGATGGCATCTTAAGAAACTATAGGTGGCTAAAGTAAGCTTTATAAGCGGGGCCCACAAATCTTAAAGGATTAGGGACTTTCATATATCATGTAAGTGAGTTATGGATGAAAGTCTCAAAACAAGAATTCATATGACTCTATAACAAAGTAAGATAGGTTGGCATGATTTTGCTTCAGCATAAATTTCATAAGAAATTTAACTGCGTAATAGCACAGGATTTTTCGATTCTAAGTGAGTACGATGCAATCTCAAGAATATTATACAGATTTTCCCCTACTTTGATCCGCCATCACGTGTTGTCACAATTGATGTGTGTTAGAGGGATTGTCAAGAGAATCGGCTCAGGTATGTTAAGGCTATCCCTTATTTTCTTTTGGCATGATCTATACGACACAAACGAAACGAGCAAATACACAACTTCCATAAATGACTCTATTCATAGAAGTATTAGAGGTGCCTATGTTCTTGAATTTTGATGTGTCTTATTATTACATCTTCTGTTCATAGGTCTCAGAAAAATACGTAAGTTGAAAAAGTTTATTTCATGATATTACTCAAAGGCATAATGGTCTTATGACATTCCAAGAGATTTTATTGACGTACTTCTCATGCATTGCATTCATTTATACATGAATACTGACCCATGACCAGATGGTGTTTTATACGTGTATATATGTATATTATATGCATATGGGATATGGGAAAAGGTTACGACATTATATACGCACCACCACCTGATCAGCTGGTATACGTTGATGATTTTGCCCACAATGGCTGAGATGATATGATGGGATGCCCTTAGAGGTTTGATGATGTTATGAACACATGTGCCTATGCATGACATGACATTCATACGCATATGCATGATACTATAGGTATAACATGATTTACATAGTTATCCGGACTTACATGTCGAGTCTTTTACTCCATATTTCTCTCATGTCTATTGCTTACTGATTTTTATTCCTTACATACTCGGTACATATTTGTACCGACGTCCCCTTTTGCCTGGAAACGCTGCATTTCATGCCCACAGGTTTCGATAGACAGGTTGAGAGTCCTCCAAGTAGGCTATCAACTCTGATAAAGATGTTGGTGCGCTCCATTTTTTGGTTAGTAGGATTTAGGCATGTATTGATTGGTATGTCGAGGCCCTATCCCGACCTTATGACGTTTATGTACTCTTAGAGGCTTATAGACATATGTCATATATATGAAAGATTGTATGGAATGGTCAGCCTATGTTGAGTGTACGAGTGATTATTTTGGCCTTATAGGCCTGTACGTCATATGTATAAGTTAGTATACCAGGTTGGGTCATTTTATGTTGAGTGTTCTCTCATGTTTTATTCTTGTTACCCTTACGGCCCTTCTGGCCCATTTACCCATGTTGATGTAATGAGAAGATATGTTACGTTGGTACTCAGTTGAGTACGGGCACCGGCTGCCCGTCGCGGCCCATCGGTTTGGGTCGTGACAAAAAGTGATATCAGAGCAGTTCTGTCCTAGGGAATCTACAAGCTGTGTCTAGTAGAGTCTTGTTTATGGGTGTGTCGTGCACCACACTTATAAGCAGGAGGCTACAGGGAATTTAGGATTGTCACCCTTTCTTCTTAATTTAGATCATGTGGTAGAGCTCAGTTGTAAGAACTCAATTTTCGAAACTCTATCTTATTCGTAATACAACAATACCTACATCTAGAAAGACGATTGGTAAGAGATACAACTGTGGAAGAGTTGAGTCAGAGGAACTCGATTTTGCATCAGGCTTATGATGAGTAAATGTGAAATTTTCAGCAGATCATATGTGTACTAAAATGTGTCGCGACCCATCAGTTTGGGTCGTGACAGAATATCGTGAATCAGCTCTACGGCTATATTCAGTCTCAACAGGAATCAGTGTAGCTGGCCTCAAGAGGACTTGATAGACTCATATCACACGTCACCGTACCCGGTCACATATGGGCTCAGAAATATCTCACAACATGCTTCATCATCCCAATTGATCAGTGGTTGCACAATAGGTGTCGTACCAGCCGGCTATAGAGCGGTTCGATAGCGTAAATGGAGTAGCAGTTTCAATAGATATCAACTCTAAAGTTGAGAATGCATCATACTCTCCGACCACAAGATCCCAACTGGGAACAACGTAGACTCTGAAAGACATGCTACCAACAAGAACACACAAGACTTAGAACTACCAAACTTTACAATACATAGGTCACTTATAAAGAAAGAGAGACTTACACTAACTAATGCCAAGAAAGAAGGTTGTCGTACATACCTTGTTGGAGATCTAATTAAACTTCTATAATGGTTAACTTTGCCTGTAATGAATCTCCAGAACCGATTCCACTAGGAGATAGGTGTTAAAAAAACGATTCCAAGTTCCTTCAAGCTAAATCTTGCTAAATCCAGATTCACCTTCGACCTTGCCTTAATTTGCTGGGAAATTCTATTGAGGCGTTGAGAGTATTTTGAGAGGACTTATTCTGATGATAATTCTAGAATGAAAGAGAAAGAACGTCACTGCCCTTTTATATTGTTACCAAGCATAGGAATTTCCACCACTTCCACACGAAAACGGGTCGTGCAGCTCCGGTTGTAGCGCCATGTGAAACACGTGGCACATGCCCAACCAAAATGTGTGACCACTTTCTGGATTCGAACGTGTCTCCAGTTGATTGGCCTCACTAGGATCCACACTTACCATACTTTAATTAAGTGTGTGGGGGTAACATCCAAAAGAACTTCTTTCTCAAAAGAAGTATTTTTTTAAAAGTTGAAGAAAAAAGTGCTTTTGAGTACAAGCAGAAGCAAAAAAAAGTAGCTTATCTCCAAAAGCGCTTTTAAAAAAATCACTTTTGAAAAACATACATTTAAAAGCAGTTTTTAAAAGCTTGGCCAAACACTAATTACTGCTCATAAATGCTTTTCAAATTGACCAGCCAAACATAAACTTTTTCTGACCAAAAGTACTTTTGAGAAAAAAATTTCTCAAAATAAACTAAATTTTACAGCTTAGAAATATAGGCGATTAATCACTTTGGATTACTTCAAAACGTTGCGCACAAGTTCAATTTAACTATATAGACCTATCTAAAGTCTCTGAATATCAAAGCCAACTATGAACTCTTGAGTTGTTTAAATTGTCAACTTTTAATGAAAGGTGTCGAATTCTTCTAGAAAGATCCAAAATCAAATACGAGTCCAAAATCATCATAAGAACCTGTCGGAACCATCAAAATCCGACTTAAGGCCGTTTACCCAAAAGTCAAACCCCAGTCAATTCTACCAACTTAAAGCTTTTATGTAGGGACTAAGTATTCCAAATCACTTGGAACAAAATTCACTCATACCGACGTGTCATAAAACATTAAATTGACCTACCGGAAGTCTCAAAATCATGGAACGAGCTGCTAGAAATCAAAAAAATCAGTTGGGTCGTTATAATTATAGTGTTGTAGCACAAATATTACTTTGTTCATTCAACATCATAAGACTATGATTTAAGTTATATACACTAAAATTATAATAATTAATTTTTTATACAATTTTAATTTAATTTATTATAAAATATTACTTATCATTTAATCTAGGTTATTAGTGCATGCTATAAATGAACGTCTAAACAATGACAAGGTCTTTTTTATTAAAAAGTTTTGACAAAAGGGATGAAATGAACAATTTTAAAAACGTTTAGGGGTATATTTGAACTTTTTTCTCTTTAAACAAAACAAACTAGGAAAAAAACGAAGTTACTAGCAAAACTTTCCCTTCCTTGTGTGGAGGTTTGTTTGCAGTCGGCTGTCCAGTCGAATATGGCGAATCAGCTCTACGGCTATAACCCTAGCAGCAATGTGGGACTAGCAGCAGGGAGCAACCTGTCTAGGTCGACAACGAGATCAATGGACGACTATCTCTCTACGGATAATAATAAGACATTGCTTGGTTCCTCAAGTTATTTTGGTTCTTCCGGCTATTCCTTCTCTTCACCCACTATGCTATTTAATCAAAGTGATAGTTATAACCCCGCTGCGAGTAAGATTCCAGGTTTGGCGACTTATCAGTCCTCATGGACTGCACCTCCTGGAGTCGATGTTGCGCAACCTCCTGCTGCTGACTCTTATTTTTCTAGCTTGAAGCGCTCCTCCTCTGATGGTAATGGACAATTTTCTCTCTCTCCTTCTATTTATCCATTTTGTGCTTAATGAACTATAGCTGCATCTGACTAGTATAAGCCTTTGATTTTTTCTATTAACTTCTTGAATTGGCCGTTTTTATCTGCTATTATCTTGGGATTTAGAAGAATGGAACACTTACTTTTCATTTTCTGTATTAGTTGAGAATATGTTTTAGACGTGTTAGCACTTTTACTAGGAGTGGTTTAACCTTTCAGAGATTTATACATTATACTTCTAATATTTTCTAGCTGTATTTGCATAATATTGATGTGTTTAAATGAAGTAATGTGATTCAGTGACATATAGCTGACCCCGACTTGTTTAGGACTGGGGCATAGTTGTTGCTGCACCTCCTATATTGGCAATTGCAAGGAGGGGAAGGTTGTTTTGTGGTAGGGTTTAGTGCGATAGTATGAAAGTATTGGATGGTGGTTTACCGTTGTTGTGTGAGACTGTGAGGGTGGTGGTTTCGTTCAGCAATTAACTTAACAATTTACTCCAAACAAATAATGCTGCCTCTAGTACAGTGCATTTGAGTTGCTCTCTTGGTATAGCTTTACGATATTAAGATCTATCTATATTATTTTAACAATTAACAACAGATAATTTTTGTACAGGTCCAGTAATGTTTTCTGCACTTTATGAGTTAGATATATTCCATGTAATGCGCAAGTTTTTGATAAATCTTACTGGTGTTTAAAGCTTTTTCAAACACCACTAGTTTCTACGTCCTTTTTTATATCAAAATATCTCTTTTCCCATGTGTAATTAGTGCATAAAAGCATTATTTAAGTTGTATTAGTTATTTAATTCTTGTTGCACATATTTACTAATACTACCTTATGTAAATATAGAATTTTATACTTGTATGTATAATAACAGACACATCCTGTGTTTTTGTGTTTATGTATATATTACATATCATAGCACTGTATCATCGGACACTTTTGGGTGCACGTAATACAATTGGGCAAGCTGAAGCTTGGTTTTCAGCCAATCCTTTAGCCAAGCGCCCTAGATTCGAGAGTGCAAGCAATTTGTCTATATATCCCCAGAGGCCTGGAGAGAAGGACTGTGCCCATTATATGCAAACAAGAACCTGTAAATTTGGAGATAGCTGCAAGTTTGACCATCCTATTTGGGTTCCGGAGGGTGGAATCCCAGATTGGAAAGAGGTGATCATTTATTGCTATTTATTATTAATAGAAAAAACACAATAGGTTATCAAATAAGTCATTATTTCACTTAATGTATTATTTTTCTTTCCCGTCTATATCTATATTAAGTCTTTACTTATGAAAATGTTGGGATAAATTTCCATGTCATTTAAACAATAGCTTTTATGAAATGTGATGTATTTTTAATCAGGATTTCACTTTATTTTAATATTCCACTACAATTATACCTAGTTAGTTCATCTTGCATATATATATATATATATATATATATTTGTTTTACTCCGCATACTATATCTAGAAAATGCAATGTTGATGTATGTGGAACATTGGCGTCTTGATAAGTCTTTAAAATATATAATGATGACCTACTTCATAAAAAAATCTCTAGACTGATGAGCTTGTATCTTGTACAAGTTTCTTTAACCCTCCGTTAGAAGTTATTAAGAGAAAAAATGCAATCCACTATTCCACTTGTTCTGGGAATTTTCTTGAGTGGTACCAGGTTTGGATCCTAGCTGCAATACTTAGTTTGAGCCCATGTGTTTCCAACATGATGGGCAGGATTACCTTTGCAATCTGTGCTTATGAGCCGAACATGTTGTCCTGTGAATTAGTCTAGTTGTGTGCTAGGGGACTGTTGTCGTCAAATGATCTCATGTGGACAGTACTCTTTATTTTACAACAGAATACTCACAGTTGCTCCTTACTAGTCCGAATAACAGTTAACCTTATCTTTCATTTGCTCCTCACTATGAGCAATCCTCTTTTAATACCCAATTTCCTGTTTTCTTGTAAACAAACCCACATATGATTTCTATTTGTGTAATTGCTTTTATTATTCGCTTCCCAAGGTTATTCAAACCTCTCACTTTCCAAGACAATATATTCATATGCATAATAGTTGGTTACTATTGCCTAGTCTTCCTTTTTCTCAACTGTCCTCTCCCCCCGAGTTCGTCCTTCTACTTTCATGAAATATATCGCACACTCAACCCTGAACCTTGACTGCCTTTCTTCAAGAATCGCTAATTGTAGTGCATGGTGTAGGTGTACCCTATTCCCCTGTCTTCTTTTGCCTCCGGTTTCTCTTAGCTATTGATAGGAGGAACGTATCCCCCCTTTGAACCACTGGTATAATATTCCCTGTAACTTCCCTAAGGCACAAGGTTTCCCTGTAAATCCATACAGATTAGGCTCTACCAACCATTCTGAAGAGTGTGAGGGAGTCACTTTGACAACTTTCAAGGGAAAGCAAGACACCTAAGTCAGTTTGACAACTTCAACTAATGTGTCTTACTTTCCTTTTAGTCTGTTTCAAACAATATACCTCCTTTCTATGTTAAAATAATGACATTCCATTATAGAAATGACATGACATATTGAAGGCCGCAAGATTCAAATTGTATTTTGGGTATGTTAAGTGTGTTTGGTACGAAGGAAAATATTTTTCAATTTTCCCATGTTTGGTTGGCTTATATGCTTTGGAAAACATTTTTAATTTGAACTCATTTATTTCCCTACCAAGAGGAGGAAAATTATTTTTCAAAACTCTCTTTCAACCTTCCCACTCCCACCCCAGCCCCTAATCCACATCCTCGGCACCCCGACCCTATATCTCGACCTACCATCTTGCACCCGGATCTCATCCCGACCCACCCCCACAACAGCACCCTCCTTCCACCCTCCAAACCTGCCCCGGAAAATCTCCCCCTACCAAACCAACCCCCGCCCTGCCCACCACCCACTCCTCCCTCGGCCCCTGTCGTACCCCCTCACCCCATCTCCCATAGTATTTGCATAGATTATATATTTTTCAAAAAATAATTTCTGTTAACTAATCAAACGCTAGAAAATAAATAAGAAAATCACTTATTTCCAAGAAAATATAATATTTTTCGTGGAACATATTTTACTTCGCACCAAACACATCCTTAGTTAAAAATCACATGATTTAAAAGTTCTGTTTACATTTTTATGCTTCGTACTTGATCAAACTAAGACCCATAAAATAAACAGAGGAAGTGTTCAGTAAAGTGTTTTCGCTTTGGTAGCACTAATAAATCCTAGACGCTTGACTTATCACAAATAAAAAATAAAATAAAAATAAGCATATTTGTCCCAATAATGGCTTTGGCAATACTCCCTTTCAGAAATGCCGTGGCATTTGTAAGACCACAAGATTCAAAGGGTATTCACAAGATTTATAAGTTTTCTTCACATTCTTGAACTTCGTGCCAATTCAAATTAAGACACTTAAAATGAAGAAGAATTAACCTAAATAGCTATTCACCCAATTGCTTAAACTAGAAATAGCCGGCACATCATATGTATAATTCATGTATAGTAGTGTATAATCAATGTACAATATAAGTATACCGACGACGAAAAGTAAATATTGGATCTTGCCGCGCTAGTAGTGTAAAGATCCCTAAAATGAAACTAAGAGAGTGCTTTATTTTTCAGTATAGTGATTTTCCTTTGCTAGCACTAATAAAGCTTATTTGACTTATCAAAAATTTGAAAATTAAAAAAAAAAAAAAACACTAGAGGTTTGTCCCCATAATGGCTTTGGTTGCAGTAACAAGGGTTAGAGGTATGTGAAGGGTGTTCCTTGTTTCATTATGGTGGAAGTTATGCTTTGTTCCACATAATGGCTTTAAAAGAACATCAAAGAGATTAAACCACGCTCTTTTTTTAAGTTTTGTATTACTGGGGAGAGAGGAAAATCTGGTCCTCCACCATATTTGTTTATCTTTTCATCATTAATTGTTCTCTAAAGAGACTGGGGCCCTCTTTATTGAAAGTTTTGTATTACTTGCAAGACAGCAATATATGGTCTTCCACAGTTGTAGTTTATTGTTTTATTGATGAATTATTTTCTTATTTATAGAACATCAACTTGTTTTTCAGTGGTTTAGTTGGTTGATGAGAATGTCTATGGCTCAAGGTTTTTGAGTGTCGTTTTTCTGTGCGGGCAGTTTCAACTGACAAGCTTTCACTTACTGTTACTATCTTTGCTTCAGATAGTCTATGGTATTATTGCAAGGATAAATGGTGAGAGATAATTTACAAAGTAGTAACAGTTCAAGAGAGCTCAAATATTCCATCTAAATTCTTCTGTAGTATCTATGTTTTCACGCTTAGACGAAAACATAATATTGTGATACACCAATAATCCAAAGTGTGAATTATTAACTCCTTGTCATTTTTGAAATATGGCTTTCACATTTGATATCTTCTTTAAAAACTTACGGTTTTGTGCTTTAGCGAGCACTCATAGCTTCGTTTTTCTGTATTGTTTTGTCAATTGGTGAAGGACAATTTAAAGGTTATGTAAACAGTACTAGTGAAATGCTATCCATCTAATTCATGCTTTTCCTTGTTGGTGTGGGAGGCATTAGTTATGTAATTAGCAAATTCATTTGGTTGTTAGGAGTTGGTATATCTTTCTTTCCTTCCAACTTCGAGGTGGTGTGTTTGGTTGAAAAGGATTTGTAATTAAGTTCACAAAGGTTGGTAGCTATTTGTTTTTTAGGCCTTTATCTATAATTTGTTCATGTCCTACTCCCTTTGTCCCATTTTATGTGGCACTCTTTCCTTTTTACTTTGCCCCAAAAAGAATGACACCTTTCTATATTTAGAAACAACTCAATTTTAAACTTCTCATTTGATCCTTAATGAGATCATTTATAGCCACACAAATGTCTGTAGTTTGTAATTTATTTTAGATCACAAGCTTCGGAAGTGTTTCTCTCATTCTTTAACTGTGGGGTATCAAACACCATTATATAAGATGGGATGGTAAGGGTATTTTTTTTTTGGTGACCTACATGATAATGTCGTACATATAATACTAGTCCCCTCTTTCCATAAGATGCTGTGATTTCATTTTTTGACATTCTCAAAATACTTTTAATTCTTGAAATGAACTGTTTTTCAACTTCTTTATTTAGTTATTTATATACCTTTTATACTTTCTTACACTTAAAGATGCTAGATGTACAAGGTAGCTAATGCTCTTTCCCACCAGTTCCAAAATTCGTGCTTGATAATCATGCTCATCATTTACAAATTGAATTATGATAATGTAAAGCATTTTAAGGTTTTCACAGTCCCCAGTTAATTCTAAGCTATTACTTATAAAAAAAAAAAATCCATACTAGCACTTGCAGCTTGCTAATCTCTATATAAATATAAAGCTGGGAATTGGCAAGATGATTTGACATCTCTATATGACAAGCATTCCTATTTATCTTTTTTCTGGTTTTTTTTACATTTTTTCATTCATTTCTCTCCTTCACTCTATTAAAATCCGCTAACGTAAATAGCCACCTATTTTACCTATTAAAGCCCAAATCTCCAATAAAGTATGATAAAGCCGGTGTCTTTGTCTAATAGAAGCTCATCACCAAAGTAACGGTTAGTGAGTATCTTGTAATTACTAATCCATATAATAAACAATTATAGGCATGAACTTTTCAGCTTTCACCTTCCAAGCCGTTATCTTTTGTGCATTAAACAATACTAATCAAATTTCTGTCACCAACAATTCTTTTATCCCTATAAATTCACAACCCCTAACCTCAATCATTCTCATTTGAATTTTCTTCATTTCTATAGTTATACGTAGGTGGTGGACTCATCGTCGGTCAATGTTGTTCTGTCAAATTAGTGATGGCTCAGAAGCATTTCTATATTCTCAAGGCAATCTTGATTAATACCGATGTTGTCGTTAAACTTCCGCTCAGGAGTTTACATAAAAAGGCAGTCTCATTTGTTTGTTTTGATTTCTAGGAGCTTTTTGCTGTAATTGATTTTTTAATTAAGATTTATTATTCTTTTTGCAGTATATATTTTTATGGAAATGTAAAAAGTTATCAATGTTAAAAGTAATTAGATCCTCCTCTTCTAGTTGTCTAATGCTCTTTCATCATCCTATATGTAAATATAGTTGTGACATTATATTTTCCATTCTTTATTTTTCTATTTCCTTCTTTGTGCCCTTTATCTTATAGTTTTATTATAATTTTTATTTGAGAGAAGTAGAAAATTTGTCAACCTTATGAAACAAAAGTGTCAACAATTCATATTAAAAAACAAAATAATAAGAAATAAAACTTAGAGGAAGATGAAAGAAGTGGACATCATCTCATGTTTACATCCCCCATAGTTTCACATTATTATGTTCTTTTTCTTTTTCGATAGTTTTTTATTTTCTCTTTTCTTATTCAAGTTTACGTAATTCAAATGGTTGATCATATTTAATTTGGAATGTTGAAAACTTTCAAGTAGGATGCATGTTAACGATTGATTTTCCTTTATAAAGAATTATGACATTATTATATGAACTTATTTTGATGTTTTTCTTAATCGTGCGTACACTAGTTGCTAAATATTCAGAGGCCAAAATATCTATTCCTTCTAGCTGGTATATAGTTGGGCTCTTGGCCTTACGCAGGCTGGTTCAGGCATTGCACTTTTGACAGTTCCTAACATTAATACATTATCATGGACTCTCATTCCCTGTGGAAAGATTGGAGGCATCGCCCTTTTGTCTGGCGGAAGATCCTTTTAAACTGTTTCATATTTGCATCCACTTGTCCGTAAAATCTGTTATCACATCTTATGTTTCTAGCTGTTTTCTTCCATTTTATCTATGCAGGTTCCAGTTACAACTGAATCTCTTCCTGAAAGACCTGGAGAGCCTGATTGTCCAGTAAGAAAAACTCTTTGATGTGTTTGCAGCTATGGGTGCTGTTAATTTGCCTAATTGTTTGTTGACGTGTTTCCAGTATTTTATGAAGACTCAAAAATGCAAGTTCGGTAATAGATGCAAATTCAACCACCCCAAAGATAATACAGCTCATTTGGTAGGTTCACAAGCTCAACTTTTATATTCTTACTATGAAGATAAAGTTTCATTTGTTTCAACTGTTAATTTGGCTTCGGTCTCAGGGTTCTGTACAAAACTCTGGTGTTTCTGTCTTGCCTGAGAGACCTTCTGAACCCTCCTGCGCGGTATGCAAATATTTTTGCTCATTTTAGCACTACTTGTTACCTAAGATCGTGTGAGTATGCATGTAATGTTTCTGTTTCATAGTTACTTAAATCATACTGTGGCAGTTTTACATGAAGACGGGGACATGTAAATTTGGTGCTACCTGCAAATTTCACCATCCAAGAGATATACAATTGCCATCTCCAAAGCAAGAAAGTGGCTCTGCGGAAATCCCTGGATCAGCTAATAATGAGATGACTGAGGATGTGAATCTCATCAAGCCGCTTTCTGTTCCAGCTTTATTGCACAACTCCAAAGGCCTTCCTATTAGACCGGTACTTCATATATTTTATCGTTTATCTTCACTGAGTAAGAATGTGTTACATGCTTCTTTCTTGTTTTGTTTGCTTTTTGGTTTGTCTTTTTCTTTTCTCCGTTCCTTTTGTGCTGTCACAAGATAGCTACTATTACTAATAGACTGCAGTTTTTGTCTACTTCATTTGACAATTATTATCATGATTTTACTATAGCAAAAGAATTATGTATTGTCATATTTCGATCCTGGCACCGCAATTTGACTTTGAGGATTTATTGTGATGAGAAGAGCGTGTTGTTCTTAAGACAATCTAACTAACTAATTTTTCACCTACTGCTGACCCAAGTATCGTAAAGCATCTCATGTCTTTTCATTACCTGTGTAATGGGTGCCACTGCCATCCTAGTGATGCTAGGCTATATTGAAGTTTGATTCTTTTCTTCAGGTATTTGTCTACAGTACGTTTCCATTTTGTAGATCCAGGTACTTCTGGAATGTACTTCCTATTTGGAGAAATTAGCCAATAGAAATTTTTAAGAAGAAAACTAGCAAATAGAGATTTTAACCTCTAGGAAGAGAAAGCAGACGAGAATATGAGTATTCATCCGTAAGGACCATGGCTTTTCTTTTTGATGAAATAATCATAACTTAGCTACTTGAAGCTGGCTGTTTTTGTTAAGCTTAATTAGATATGCTAAGAGGTGTATTTTCAGAGACCCACAGTAAGCAGTTCATTCTTCTGGTTTTTATCTTTTACAGGGTGAAGTTGATTGTCCTTTCTACCTAAAAACTGGCAGGTTAGTCTGTTGGTAAACATGGGAGTTTTTCTACTTTTTGTTCTTCTGCTAACAGTTTAAATACTCAAAAAGTTGGACTAATCATTGGTTTACAACGTGTCTTTCTTTTCTTTTTTTTGGGGTAAATATCAAACAGCTGCAAGTATGGAGGCACTTGCCGTTACAACCATCCTGAAAGAAGTAAGGATATTAATAAGTTCTGTTGGAACATTGCTAAATATTTTTCTGAGTCTTAAGCTTCTTGTTTGCCGTACCTACTTAAAAAAAAGGTTCTTGTTTACCTTCTGTTTGTTTTGAATTTTATAGGTTTTGATCTGATATGCAACTATGTGTGAAGCACATTATCTGTTAAATCTAATATAGTGTCAGCATACTTCTTTCTCATGTGAATTTTTAGGATTAGAAAATGTGTTATGTTCTCAGAATTTTTTTAATAAATGTCAATGTATCTTGCTAATTATTAAAATGAAGGGATTGCTGGGACAAAAGATATCAAGTAGTACTTGTGCCCAGTCTCCTGCGGGTGTGCTCTAAAGGTTGATGAAGTTGGAATGAAGACTGTATGAGACTAGGGTTCGGATACCGGTAGAGTCAAAAAGTTAGGCGATGATTGCTTCTCATATTTTTGAGTCTTGGTAGGTAGAGCTAACCAGTATTCTTACTATCCGGAGGATGCAGGCATCCGATGGAATAGTCGAGGTGCTTGCAAGCAGGCCATGACACCACCATTATAAAAATGTGATAAAGTAGTACTCATCAGTGTCATTGAATTTAAAGAAGTTCACTAGATTTCAGTTTAATCTAAACAGTTGAGAAAGACCTATAAACGAAATTTCACCTGGGGGCATTATTAAAATATTTAACATAAAAAATTTAATGCCTAGAGTTAAGTATTGATTCTCTTTCACTTGGTACATTTTCATCCTCCAGCTGCTGCTATTGGTCCTGCCCTTGTAGCCTCTCCTGCAACACATTTGAACATTGGAATGGTTAATCCAGCTGCCTCTCTCTTGCAAAATTTAGATCCAAGACTGACTCAGACTATGGTATAAGCAGTGTTCAGTTTGTATTTCCAATAAAAAGCTTTGGAACATGTTACTGAATTGATTGTTTATTTCAATGCTGCAGCTTGGGTTTCTTCCACCTGTCTATCCACAACGACCTGGACAAATTGAATGCGATGTGCGTACCTACTTTGTCCTAAGACATACTTGAAAGAGATGTGAATTACTACTCTCAAGCTGGATGCATGTGACATTCTTTTGGGTCCTGGACTATGAGCCATATTTTTTTTGCTTATCAGTTAGAAGGCATTTTTATGCTGTCCCCCAATCAAAAGGTGCCGCTTAATTGGCATTAGATCTGTATATCTTAGGGCCGGAGGAGCATCTTTTGCAGCCTTTTTGTCTGGTGCTTGCACTTCTGTGGAAATGATTGGTCTTTTTCCTTGAACCTCTCACTTGTCTTGACTGTTGAATTCACCTACCTTTGCCAAAAGAACGGAAGTACATTGTATCAATCCTAAAAAGGACATGGTAAACCTTTCAAAACATGAACATATTTTGCAGTACCACCTATACCAGATACTATCTGGAGTCTAGTAAATGTAGCATTGTTCTTACCTCTTGTTGACTTTTACATTTATTATTTCTAAGGACAAGTGCATGTTGTTAGGCCCTCATCTATGTCTTTTTAAGCGTTAAAACAGTATGCCTACATATACACATGACGTATACACAGTAGATACTATAGGGAGCTACCTGTAGTGTTGAATGAGTTCTCATTCTTGTTCTATACTGTTATCTAAATCAGCTATGAATTTCTCTTCTGATATTCTCAGTATAATTGGATCTAGTCATTCACTATCTTTCTTTTGCACATGTTGCTTGGTCTGTCATGCTGTCCTTTAGTTCTATATGAAAACTGGGGAATGCAAGTTTGGTGAAAGATGCAAGTTTCATCACCCTCTTGATCGTTCAGCACCAGTAGTGTCAGCAAAGGATGTGCAGCAGCCAAATGTTAAGCTTACTCTTGCTGGTCTACCAAGGAGGGAGGTACCTTGTTAATCTTTTACTTTCTAAACCCTAAATATGACATGTTCATTTTCTAGTGGGCGAAGTATTTCAAGGCATTACATAAATTTTCTGATAACCTGGTTCTTCTTAGTGGTGTTCAACAACCTCAAAAGAATGTGTTGGTTAGATCTTCATAAGCATTGGGAAATAACACGATAACACCGTACATTGGATAACTGTTTATAATAAACTATGACAGATGTATGACTACCGCTAAAAACAAATAGAGACTTCCACATAATTCCTACTAGTGCATCTTGTTACAGGTATTAGATTGCACCCATTGGTTGTGTGTTTGAATATCTTCTGATCAGTGAAAACCCCTCACAGAATACTATATTTCTCTACAGATATGTACATTTGCAATTTATTTCCATCCCCCGTCCAATCTTAACAGGGCATATAAACTTAACTCGTCAACTTTAGTTGATGGTCTGTTATTCTTTGAATTGTATGTAAACCTTTTCTCATTTAGTTGGTCTGTTGGAAATGCAAGTATTAAGATATTTTTCCTTTAATTTTTTGCGATGATACTAGCAGGGTGCTGTACACTGTCCATACTATATGAAGACTGGAATGTGCAAGTATGGGGCGACATGCAAGTTTGACCATCCACCACCTGGAGAGGTCTTGGGTATGGCAACATCGCAAGGGGCATCCTTATCTGTTGAGGGAGAAGATACGGTTGATGTGAAAGAGCAGCAGCAGTAAGGTTATGGCTTAAAGGCCTTTCTTGTAGTCACCATCTTTTTCAATTACTACTTCTGTTTCCATTTTATAGCAAACTTATGATTTGTGAGGCATAATTTTTCTTGATGAGTTCCTGATATTTTTTAGAGTTCCAACAGTTTCCCATCCACACCAGATAATGAAAGTGTTTATAGCTATAATATGCTTTTTAATTTTGCACAAAACCTATCTCCAAAATCCACAAAAGTAAAATAAAACCCATTGTAAAATCGCAGGTCATGCTCTTTGCATGTGTGCATTTTTAGATTTATTACTTTAGCCCTTTTGGAAAGATAGAAAAGCACCTAAATATTACAATCGGTATGTGTTGAGTCAGGATGAAGGAAGAAGCTACCAATCACAATTTAGAGGGTGTTTGGATTGGTTTTTAAAAGTAACTTCTAAGCTCGAAGTCATAAGTTGGTAATACCTAGCTTTTGGCTTATTTTTATACTTTTCATGCATAAAAGTAAGTGCTTTTAAGTACTTTTTATAGTTGTCAAACACCATAAAAATTGGAAAAGTGCTTAAAACCTAACAAGCACTTAAAATAAGTTAATTCAAATATCCTCTCGATACAAGCACTTAAAATAAGTCAATTCAAACATCCTCTCGATACGACATGGTCGCAAAGATTTCTAAAGATAAGAAACTGAAGAATGAAAAAGAACTCGAACAAGAAGGTAAAGAGAAAAATCAAAGATGGAACGCAGTAGTGGTAGAAATTACCAATCACATTTGGCTTCAGCTGACAAAGACTAACGAAAAGATACCAGCATAAAATAACGTATGATGAACATCAGATTCAATTACACCTATATTCATGAGAATGAGATATAATTACAGTTACCTTCTTACCTATTACCATATAACGTTTAACAGAACATGTGAGTAAAAATAACGGTAAATTCTTTTGCTCTTATATGCCTCATCGGAACAAGAGATGTGTATCTTACCATTAAGAACAATTACGAAACTATAGCCAATCCCAAAAGATTGACAGAACAATCTAACTTATGCATCACAATTAGGTCTGCTAACTATAAATAACCAATAGAATTTAAGCAACTGTTATTTTAATATATTTTACAGTGTTTTAAAAAGCGTGGGCATAAGATGAGACGTTTTACATATGCCTCATTGAGGCATAAGCCTCGAGGTACGGGACGTAAGCCCCATGAGTATTTAATTTTTAATATTTCATAAAATAATATAATTATAGTAAATATTTTAAAATGCATAAAACTTTGAAGAAAATTATAAATAAGTGATATATATATATATATATATATATATATATATATATATATATATATATGTACCCCACAAAAAAGTTATCAAAATAATCCATTATACGCTGCTTACTAGCACAAGTAATTTGAATTGAAAAGAATAAAGTTTTCTACGTGGAGGACCAAAAACAAAAAGGATTGACTAACCTGCAATTTGAACTTTGAACTTGCTGCTATGGAGGAGATTGGGTTTTTTTTTGTATTTGCAAAAAAAAAATTAATTAATTGTTCGTTGCTTTTGAGAGATAGTAACAGACTAATGGACAAGATAAATAATTGAAAAAACCCATAAATTAGAGCTTCTAGCAATAAAAAATGTCTTGACTTTTAAATTTAATATTGCAATTCTCTTTTAAAATTTTTGAATACTTACAGTCCGACTTTTGAGAATTTAGGTATTATATTAAGAACTTTTCAATAAATTTGTTTTAATTTGAAGAAGTCTCTTGGGCTTCCGCCTCACTACAAAAACTCGCCTTAAAGTCCGGGCGTATGTCCCGAATTGCTGGGCATAGACCTCTTGAGACTTTCGCCCAACCATCGCCTCGAGGTATTTTTGGTGCGCCTTGCCCAAAGCTCGCCCCCAAAACGCCTTTTAAAATACTGATATTTTATTTTGCTGCATTTTAGGCCAAAGATCCAACTTATGATCTCTCATCTCTCGTTCGAAGTCAAAAAGTGACACTTACTAGACAAACAAAAGCTATAAGGGTATAAGAAAACTGGCTAAAAATCTTTACACGTGAGTCAGTTCTACAAAGCTTTACTTATAATTTGGCTTAATTAAAAGAGTAAATTTTCAGACGAAGTAGCGAAAACATGGAAAAGAAAGTCAACGACAAAGGGGAGATGAACTACGGAAAATTGATTAGCCAGGTATGAGAAAAAACATAACCTCATATGAAGTTGTTTTTACATGGCGACACAATGCTGCCGGGATAAGTGTCATTCCATGAGATGAATGAACAGTATAAATTTGCCCTCACAAGAAATATCTTCACCTGCAGCTCCTTTTCCGGGGAGATGGAAGCAGTGCCCAGGTGAAATACTCCAAAGACAATTCTAGTTATTTTGAAATTATTTTTAGGTTAAACGATTTGACGTCCAACGTGGGACCCTAACAATTGAGCGTTTGACTCAAAGCTTTGATTGTTTGTTCTCATTAAAAGGGGTTGTCTCTAATTTGTCAATTTTCTTTCTATTTTGTAATTCAGAATGATTGCAAAGAATGCTAAGCCAACTAATCAGAGCATGACACCACAACTTGGCGGACAACTGAAGGACTCTATCAATCCCCAGGGAAAGCAGGTCCCACATAGAGGTGAGGAGGCACCAGTTAACAAAGATGCAGCATCCGACAAAGGAGCTCTACTAAACAAGGACGAGTCACGACACAAAGATCTGCCCTTCAATACGGACTTGCTGACTCACTGGCGAATCCTCACCATAGGATTTTTGAGGGGCATCACCTCAAAGGAATACCCTGGATCAACTCAGTATAGAGAAAACCTTGAAGTTTTTCATGGCTCAACAGCAGAGTTAAATGCTAAGATAGGTGTAATGTTCAATATGTTGATTGGGTGCAACAACCGTAGCAGTACACCAACCCCCCAAATAGGAATGACTCTGGCCACGGATACCCCTAACTCATGTTGAAGGCTTCCGGAATTCCTAACAATTTCGAAGCCGGAGGGTCAGGTACATCCAAGAATGCTAATTTATAAAGTTTAATACTAACCCTGGTTAAGGAACATAACAAGAGGATCAAGTAGATCCTGGGAGTTCCACCCATTACCAAGGGAATCGACATAAACAAGTACTCTCAATAACCATGGAAATTAAGCGCGACGTCACTACCGATCCTTGAGAAGTTCAAAATAGCAGAATGACATTCTGAAATATGAAAGAACCTGAGACTCGTGTGACCATGTCATTACTTACACGATCGGAATCAAAGTGAATGACCCCACAAAGGAAGAAATCAGATTAGTGCTCGTCAAGAAGTTTAGAGAAACCCTAACAAAGGGAGCTTTAGCCTGGTATTCCTATTTACCTGAAAATTGTATTAGCTCTCTTGATGAACTTACAAATGCCTCCATCAAAGCACACTCTAGAGTATAAAAGGTGGAGAAGAAAGTGAAAGACATCTTCAAAGTCCTACAAGGAAGAACGAAGTCGCTCTGAGACTTCATCGATCAATTTCAAAGGGAGAGTATGATGCTTCCCAAGGTTCCAAATAATTGGGCCGTTGTGTCTTTCACAAGAAACATGAGCCCGAATAACTTAGAAGCCTCAAAGAAATTAAAGGAGAGCCTACGAGAGTTTTTGGCCAAAACATGAAATGATATGTCCACAGGTACATCAGTAAGTTCCGAATAGAAGATGATATTTCAGCACTCCCAAGATTTGAAGGAAAGGAGATAACCAGATATAATAGTCGGCTCGAAATAGTTCGTAGATGAGACGATCCTAAGAACGAGACTCCAGGATCCGGTACGAACCTTATTCCATATCCATGCATGGAGAAAATGATCGAAGGCTGAGATCAGGTCGATATGATAGAAACTTTGGGCAGAGGAACGATGTGGTACCTCATCTGAGCAAGAAAGGAACCGAAAACATATTGAATTAATGAACATTAACCTAGACCGCAATTTCTCGACTATAACTTTAATGTCAATACCACGGAATCAGTAGAAACGCTCTGAGACATGGAAAATAAAGTGAGGCGGCTGAAGAAAATGAGGATAGATCCCCGCAAAAAAAGCTAGGCACGTTGGTGTGAATTCCACGATGATCATGGACATAAAACCACATAATGCAAGGCCCTACATGGAGAGGTGTATCGACTCCACAAAATGCGTTACCTTATGGATCTTTTCAATGAAAGGACAAGAAATCCTATATGAAGAACAGGAATAATAAAGAACCTCTCTTGGCTCCATATCCGAAATGGGTGGTTAATATCATCTTCAAAGGTAAATCAGTGAACAGTGTTACATATACAAACTCGAAGGAGCTCTCAAAAATATCTATTACCCACGAAAAGTGTATCCGACAAATCCTGGCCGGAGAAGAAATCACTTTCAATGATGAAGATGCAGATGGGCTGATCATGCCGCATAACGATGGCCTAATAATTATTACGCGAATTGTTGACACTGATTTTAGACATGTTTTAATTGATCCAGGTAGTTCGGCCAATATCATCCAAATGTAAGTGGTTGAGAAGATGCAGTCGGATCATTTCAAAAGCATTACTACTTTCTGAATTCAATAACTCTAGAGATGACTAAAGGTGAGATCACTCTGATGACCTTTGCGGAAAGGGTAACCAAGGAGAGCCTATTCCAACAGGTGGGGGAGATATTTTCTACAATACTATCCTATAAAGACAATGAATACATTATATGGATGCAATACCATCAACACTACACCAAGTAATAAAAATTCCTTTCATTGTGTGGAATTAAAGAGATTTGGGAAGAGCAAAAAATTATCAGGAAGTTAATTCAATTGCAGCTACCAATACCCTTCCCAAAAGGGAAGCAGACAAATAGCAGTTATAACAGTATGTTCTAGAGAAAAATGAATCGACTCCTGAGGATCGAATCGTCGAGCCAGAAAAGACTAATTCTATATATTCGACTACCGAAGAGTTGAAAGAAATGATTTTATTCATCCAATGGCCGGATAGGAAGGTGTACATTGATTTGGGGCTGATCCCCCAAACAGAAACGTAAGTTAAGTGAATTTTTACATGATAACGCTGATTGTTTTACTTAGTCTCCTGCAGACATAAAGAGATTTACACATGAGGTAATAACACACAAATTGAATATCAACCCGAATTTCCGCCCGTTCAAACAGAAAAATGAAATATCGAACCAGAACATAATAAAATTATATAGAAAGAGGTTTCCAAATTGCTGAATAATGGATTTATTCGGGAGAAAAAAATATCCAATACATGATAGCTAGTATGATGATGGTACCTAAAAAGAACAGTAAATATAGGGTATGCATCGAATCGAAGGATCTCAATAAGTTCAGCCCGAAAGATTCTTTCCCTATGATAAATATTGACCAACTTATTGACTCTATTTCTGGACATTAGTTGTTGAATTTTTAGATGATATTCTGAATATAACCAGATAAAAATGAGCCGGTGAATAAGAAGAGTTTCATAACTAACCGAGGAGCATATTTCTATAATATCATGTTGTTCGAGTTAAAGAATGCTGAGGCAATATATAAAAAGGTTAGTCACCCGAATGTTTGCAGAATAAATTGGAATGTTCATAGAAGTATATATCAACGATATGTTGGCCAAATTGATCTAAGATGATGATCATCTAGATCACCTAAGGGAAGTGTTCGATATCCTCTTAAAGTACAACATGAAGCTAAACCCGGACAAATGCACCTTCGAAGTGGGCTCCAGTAAGTTTCTTGGTTTTCTGGTTTCAAATAGAGGTATATAAGCTAAGACTGTGCAAATAAAGGCCATTGAGGAAATACCGAAATCACTAAAAAATAGAAATAGGCAATGAGGTTGATTGGAAAAATCGGTTCATATTCGTTCCTCGAAAAATGTGCCGCAAAATCTTTGCAGAACTAATCTATTATGTAAGCAAGGTACACAATTTCCAATCTATTATGTTACTAAGGTACTTGTAGATGCCGAAAACAGGTACACCTGTAAAATTTGGCTTTAGCCCTTATAGTGGCCTCCTAGAAACGAAGGACTTATTTTCAGTGGCATTCTATTTCTGTGCTAACCACCTTCTCACTACGAAATATTATTCATAAGATGGAACTCTCCGAGCGGCTTGCTAAATGTACAGTCGAATGAAGTGTATTTTTATATAACATATCAACCCCGTACCGCTATTAAGTCACAAGTCCTAACCGGCTTCATAGTGGACTTTAGTGTGACTATAATTATAGCTTTCAAGACAACCCCAGGACTCTAGGACTTTTACACAGGTGGCTCCTCAGGCGCCAAAGGGTTTGAGTTAGGCATCATAGTTATCACTCCCACTGAAGAAACGGTACGTCAAGTTGTTAATTCTATTTTATAACTAATAATGCAACTGAATATGCTACGATAATAGGTCTTGAACAAGTCAAGGAGCTAGGAGCGAAACATATTAAATTGAAAAGCGACTAGGAGCTGGTGGTTAATCAAGTTCGGGGGACCTACGAGGCGTGAGACTCCTGGATGATGCAGTGCCTGAAAAAAGTTACTTCTCCTTAGTCAATTGACAATAAAAAGTCATTCAAATGCCCCGAGAGGAAAATTTCAAAGCTGATGCCTTGGCCACCCTTGGGGAAACTTCAAACGTCATAGAATTCGTGTTGGTAGTTCATCTATTTTACTCCACCATCGGCTAACATTGAAACAAGGTGAACATGGCTCATTAGTTTGTGATTGGAACAATGAAATCATAATCAACCTACCAAATAGGACATTACCAGAAGATAAGCAAAAATCTCGGAAGCTTAGAAACAAAGCCTCCGTATATGCCTCGTGTCAAATGTACCATAGAACGCACAATGGTCCATTAGCCAAATGTTTGGGCCCCGGGGGACACTGATTATGTGATGCGGAAAGTTCACAAGGGCCATTGCAAAAATCATTCTGGCAATAGATCCTTGGTCTAAAAACCATTAAGAGCTGAATACTTCTGGCCTCAAATGAAATATGACGTAGTAGATTTATCAAAAAAAAAAAACAGAAAAAATGCCGACGGTTCGACCGACAGTTGCATAAACCGGCTAAACCCTTATATTCAATATTTTCTAGGTTCCCCTTTATAAAATGAGGAATGGACATTGTTGGGCCACTAACATAGGCTCCCGAAAAAGTAAATTCCTTGTGGTTATAACCGATTACTTCTCCAAAAGGGTAGAAGCAGACACATTTTCCCAAGTTTGAGGAAAGTAAATTATAACTTCATTTGAAAAATATCATTTGCAGATTCGGGATACTAAAATAGATAACATGGGAGAACATGACACAGTTCGTAGGAAACAAGATAAACTTTGAAGAATGGGAAATCAAGAGGATTACCAATAATTTTTGTTGAATTCATTAAAGAAGTGGTTGTAAGCGGCTAAGGGAAACTAGCTGAATGAACTACCCGGAGTACTTTGAGCTTATAGAACGATAATGAAATCTAGCACCGGGGAAACCCCTTTTTTCTTGTTATATGGGTCTTAAGCACTTATTCTGATTAAAACAGGGGAACCCAGCCTAAGGTTCATCCATGCTATGGAAGAAACCAATAACAAATAATTTGTAATTGGATTTGCTCGAAGGACGGCGAAAATTGGCCCTAGTCCGAATGGACGCTCAGAAGCAGAATATCGAGAAATATTGCAACAAAAGAGGCAACCTGCCACACTTTAAGATTGGGGACTACGTTCCCTAGAGTGTGTTCTCAGCAACACAAGAATCAAATGTAGGTCATCTAAATATAACATCCTTCGTACCTTTTAGTTCCTTTTACAGGAACATGACCGTCAATGAGTGAGATAAAAAAAGGCCTAACGCCCCCCATGAAATGTTAGTTCATTGATATAGTGCCAATATCTCAGACCCATACATTAGGAGACTATGTCATGGGGTTGGGGGGGGGGGGTAAAAATAATAAGTACAAGCTCAAGACCTAGAACAATCATCACCAAAGGCCGATATGGAGCAGAATTATAGCAGGAATCGACCTCGAAAATAGGAGGTTAGGAATAAATCTGCAATGCATAGAAGGACATGATGACTCTATCTCCTAGCATTAGTTTAAATAAATTATTTCTAAAGAGTTTTATACGGGCGACATCACCCTGTAAACTAAGTCTTTGTATTTTAGTCATGCCACCCCATCATCCAGTCTATGTACTTAGGCTCCAAGGCCCCTACTAATTTATCATAATGACATTATATTCCTTTGAGAACTATATTCATTTTACATTGCACCTAAAAAAAGGATGCTACATCACCCTCCTATATAATATTTTTCAATTACGAGTTAGATACGATGAAGTCCACTCACATTTTCAAGAGACTAAAATACTTCCATGGATTGGATAAGTGAAAAGTAGAACGCTACTTATACATTGTTCCAAGCACAAAGGCTTACAACATTCAGTATCCCAGAACACAAGGGATTCCCAAAAATAAATAAGTATCCTAGAATGCTTACAAGATTTAAAAGAAAAGAGCAAACTTCTAAAAAAAACCAAAAACAAAAGAAGTACTTAACCAAAATTTTCATCAAGGTTTGTCAACTACCACTAGAATAAGAAGAGTCCGGCATGGTATCCCAGGCATCCAGTGAAAGAGAGACAACTGAAGGGTTTAGAGGATAAATAGGAGAAACTAGGGGAGTGTCCGAATCCCGATCTGATCCAACCATAGAGGAGTAATTATCAATATTATCCTAATCCAGTTCTAGCAGGGCAGCCTCTGGGCTCGTTTGGCATCTTTTATCTCTTCATCCAAGTCCAGATCACCATCTAGCAGCCTTCAGCATCTTGAATCAGGATTTTAGAGATGAGGCATATTGAGGAAGCTCGGAATGAATCTCAAAGCCCCTCAAATTGTAGGCTATGTTATCTTTTTCACGTCTGAGCTTCTCCTCCTCAGCCTTCAAAACTCCAAGCTATGCCTCGATGGCCCTTCCTCTTTCATCCACATTGTGAAGGTTAGACGCTAGAATGTGATGCTCCTCGGTAACCCGACCTAAGAGGATCACCTTCTCACCAAGCATGACTTCGATTTAGAAAACCCTCTTAGCAGACTGTGCTAGCTCAAACTTTATCCAACTCCAACTCCTCTATCTCCATCTTGTAACAAGATTCCTGATCTGCTTTCGCGGAAAGGTCTTTCTCAACCTTGATTCGTTTAGACTCGAGGAAGTCCTTTAGCTCCATAATTTCCCCCTTAGAGCGATGGATCCTCTATGTAAGCTGGAAAGACATCAAATTGGCATGTGTAGACAGAAGGAAGGCCATTTAGACATCAAAATAAAAGATAAATATAATGTAGGACACAATATAAAAATTTACTCGGAGAGTGCAATTCAATACATCATTCACAATATACGAGGTGTAATTCTCATCCAACTTCTATAAGTCAATTCCCTCAGGAACCTCCACCATAATATAGTGCATATCAGTGATTATGGAGGAACCAACTCGGGAGGAAATTGGGGCTGCCGAGGTTGTGACCGGAGTAGGACCAAATGGAGAAATCTCTGAAATGTCCTCTACTTCTGCTACAAGGGGACAACCACCTACCAATTCCTTGGAATCTCCTACTGGGGACTACATCTTCTCAACTCATATCCACTACACATAATTCTTATTCCACAATCGGCAACCACCTAGAGCAACATGTGGTAGTGGAACTAAGGATATGAAGATTAGACTTACGAAATAAATACCCCAGGTTCCCTCATTTGTATATTCAGTATGATTCCACTCTACTTACTCGTTATTATAAATTACTGCATTTCGATCTTGTCAAGTTATGCAGTTGATCCGTACTTTGCAACATTTTGGTTCACGAACAATCTCAATAAGATTATTCTTTACTTTACTTGCTTACGTTAATCGCATTATTATCAACATTTATTTCTTATTTAGTCTAACCACGCGATTCATTCAATTAAGCTATGATTTGAAATATTATTTTAAAAAGGTGTGGGCGAGAGGATAGGCATTTTATCTAACACGGAGCGAGGCAAAAGCCCTGAAGCGCGGGGCGTAAGCCTTTTAGGTATTTAATTTTTTATATTTTATAAATAATAAATACATTAAAATCATAAAAAAATCAAGAATATATATATATATATATATATAAGAGTGACACCAAAAACATTCTAAATTATAAAACTAACATCAAATTAATGAATTTAAAAAAACAAAAAAAAGTTGAAGAAAATGAAGATAAAGAAGGAAATTCAAGCGTGGAAGCAGGCAAGAATTGGAGAGGAAAACTCTTTGCTTTGTAATTTGCATTTTGTAGATAAAGTCTAAAGAGTATTTGTTTCTCAGTAGTAAACAACAATGAGTAAAGATTATGAAATTGGGATAAATAATTAGAAAAAATCTCTAGATTTTGCGATTTTTAATTTAAAAATTTATTATGAGTTAACTTCTGGATATTTAAGTTTTTATTTTAAAAAATATTTATTAAGCTGTTTGGCCCAAATTTGGAAATTCTCTTGGGGCTTGCGCCCAAATAAACGCTTAGAATATTTGTAATTATGCATAGGAGATCGTTAGAAATTCAAGGTTTACGCCCACGATAGTTATGCCCTGCCAGTATGCCTCGATGTAGTTTTTGTACACCTCGCCCCAGGGTTCGCCCAGAAAATGCCTTTTAAAATACTGATTTGAACCAATTGTTAGTGACCTCATTAAATAAATTTAATTATTTTATCCTAAAACTATTTTTGGGTTAAACAATAGCCAATGAAAAGTTGCCAGCTCGGAGCTTCAGCAAATTTAGAAAGCACTAAAGTAGCCAATGATGGAATCACCAATAGGAGGTGAAAAAAAAGAATTGCCAATAGGACAACATTTCGACGAGCTAAAAGATATTTCAGTCCTTACAGATTAGGTGTGTCAAAAATATTTTGAAACCCGATCAAATCGAACCTAGCCGAACCAATTTTTTTAATGAAACTCTAGGTTTGTAAGGTAAACTTATAATCCTACCGAATATTTAGGTTTTTTTAATTTTATTTTATAAAAGTACCGAAAAGTACCAAACCATATATATATATATATATATATATATATATATATATATATATATATATATATATATATATATATATATATATATATATATATATATATATATATTACTGATCTGACTGGTCATTTTGTGTATTTGAATCATGTTTCCCTTTTTGAAGCTTCTCATATGTGTATTTGTGATTTTATAACTTCGAGGATGGTTAGTTTCATTTCGGAGAAGTTTTAGAATAATTAAGACCCTTTGGTTCTTGATTTAGAAGCTTAAGTTGAAAATTTGACCGAGGTTTGACTTTTTGAAAACTCTTCGAACCAAGACGATTTTTCAGACTTAGGTTCTCTAGCTTCTATTCTCGGGGTACACACAATTCGATAAGAGCATCAAATACAAATCACTTCCCGAAATGGTATTTTGATAGCTTCGATACGTTCGATTGTGATTTCGGACTTGGGCATATACTCGGAATTGAATTCGGTGGTCCCTAGGTTGACTTGACTTATTTTGGTGAAAGTTGGCAAATTGAGGTTTATAAATTTTCTTAAGTTTGACTGTAGGTTGACTTTATGGCTATCGGGTTCGAAATTTACTTTTTGGGACTTGGAATAGGTCCGTTTTTCTATTTGAAACTTGTTTGAAAAATATGTCGCCATTCAGAGTTGGTTTGATAGGATTCAGACGCTTGGTTGTGATCCTAGAGGTTCTTGAGTTTCCCTTTTGAATTTCATGTATTTTGATGTCCGATTCGTGGTTCTAGATGTTTTTTTGGTATTTTGATCGTGCGAGCAAGTTCATATGATGTTTTTAGACTCGTGTGGATGTTTGGTTTGGATCCCCGAGGGCTCGGGTGAGTTTTGGAATAGTTTGAGATGGTTTCTGATTTGCTGGTGTGCTGGTGCTCCAGTTATCTCAATTGCGAGCACCAACATCGCAGTTGCGATCATAGCTGAGGCGTATCAGGTAGCACATTTGCGATACCTTGTTCGTATTTGCGAAGTGTAGGCTTAGGCTGGGTAGGTCGCATTTGCGACCATTTGGTCGCCTTTGCAAATAGGGCAGACTTTGAATTTACGAGGTCAGTGTCATAATTATGACATCCCTCTAGGTTGTTAGGTGTCGCATTTGCGAGTCCTTCTTCGCATTTGCGAGGGTTTGCGGGGTTGCAATTATGACTTCTGCACCTGAACAAAAGGGCTGAGAAGGGATTTAGTCTCATTTTTTATATTTTGAAACCCTAGACTCGGTAGGAGGCAATTTGGAGAGGGCATCATCGCATACAACTATTGGGTAAGTAATTTTGATCAATTTTCAATTATATTACATGAGAATCTAAGAGAAATATTGGGGATTTTTGTCTATATTTTTAAAAACAAAAATTTGGGATTTGAGAGTCGAATTGTACTCGGATTTGAAAACAAAATATATGTGTCACGACCCAAATCCTAATCTAGGTTGCGATGGCGCCCAACACCGATGTTAGGCAAGACAAAACAATTGGTCTAGTGAGTTCCATTTAATTTTATAAAACTTTATTAACAATACTTGAGTTTTGTCACAAGCATGAGAAAATAAATAGTATCAAAGGCAATTTAATTGCAATGATCAAGAAGTTAAACTTAAATAGTTACATTTCCAAAAGAATAGTCTACCAATGTGTGTGCCAGGAATTGGTGTCACAAGTATACATGCATCTAGTATAAGGAAATCAAAAGAATACGTCTATCCTACTATCTGAGGATATAGACAGAATAAAAAAAAGGAGAGACTCCAACGTGCTGCTGAACGGCATCAAGAGAAGCAATTCACTGTGGAATCTCTGATCTCGTGAAGTCAAGAACGTGCTCCGGGATGATAACCAGGTGCACCTGCCTCAGAAACTATACAATTAAGTACAGAAGCGTAGCATGAGTACATAAACATTATGTACCCAGTAAGTATTCAGTCTAATCTCGAAGAAGTAGTGACGAGAGGTCGACTTCACCCTTACTAGGACAAAACAATTTATCTAAATATAAGGCTAAGCATGAATATCAAAGATGAATAACAATAAGGACAAGAAATGACAAATCTGTTCATAAGTACTTTTACGTGTCAATTCCTATCAAACAAATTACTACTTTATTCTTTAGGGCCTTTTTAACGGTTTAACAATCACAGAAAATACGAAGCAATTAGCATGCGCATAATATGCTGAGGACGTAGATCCAACAGAAAAGTAAATGTGCACTGCCGAAGGGTCGAACGACACGAATCATAGATGCATCTATTAACCTGCCGAGGCGAACAACCCGCTGCCATGAGAGTAGTGGAAGAAATCACCTCGCTCGTGGAATATGATTGCGAAGCGGTTTCACATAAACATAACACATTCTACTCAATTCATTTTTTTTCAAATTAATGATTTACTTGAAACCTTTAAATTCTTAAGATATTGGTATAAACTTTCACTCAATGATGATAGCGCATGTTAATCAATTAACAATGTTCACAAGGCATGGTGTAAACCTAAACTACCCGGACATATCAAGAATAGTCACTATGCATGGACCCTCGTCACCTAGTATGTACGTAGTCCCCCACAGTTATTCACATGGTCAATTATTTCACCTAGGGGGAAGGTTCCCTCTTACGAGGTTAGAAAGGAGACTTAACTCGTATCAATTCAAGAATGCACCTGAATCTCCAAATTCGTCGCCCAATAACTCGAAACTAACCAAACATTACATAAATTAATCAATTCATGCTCAAAAGTTCAAAAGTTTCCTACTTAGATGGTTAGCCAACCTAGTTTGAAAGATTCCTAAAATTTACCCCCGGGCCCACATGCTCGGATTTCGGAAAATTTTAAGGGTAGTTGTTACCCATAACCTAAGGATCAATTTATGATTTTTACTAGATTCCATAACAAATTTCGTGGCTAAATCCTATTTTTATCAAAACCCTAGGTTTTACTCTGAACTTATAATTTTCACTAATCTTTGTGTGTTAATCAACCCAAAAACTAAGTAATAAAGTCACATTAAGTAGGAAATACATTACCTCAAGGTGTTAAGTAAAAATCTCTGCTTTGAGAGATCCTAAATCGCCCAAGGTTGTGATAAATTCCCTCAAATATGCCTAAGTCTCGATTTTAAATCGACCTCACTGCCTCCAGTGATTTCACACCTGCAGCGAGTGGACCGCACCTACGGTCTCGCTTATGTGGATCAAGGTCCGCATATGCGGAAAGGGGAGGGGCTTTCAGTGACCGCACCTGCGGAAGGGGGCCCACACCTGCGGCTCCGCTTCTGCGAAGAAAGGACCGCATATGCAGATCCTGGGCACCCTCTCAATGACCGCATCTATGAGGCTTCAACCACATCTACAGTCTCGCACCTGCGGCTGGCCATTCGTAGGTGCGGTCGCACCAGATCTGGTGCACCAGCAGCTCTTTAAGAGCTTTAACTTGCCTCGCGCGACGTCTGAATGACATCCGGGGGCCCCGAGGCCTCGTCCAAACATACCAACAAGTTCTAAATCATAAAACGGACTCCCTAGAACCTCCGGAATGCCCAAAACAACATTAAATCTAAGAATCATACCCCAAAACCAACTAAATTCAACTTATAAACTTTAAGTTCTTAAATTCACTTCCTACACGCCGAAACGTACTTATACTACTCGGAACGACACCAAATTTTGCGAGCAAGTCATAAATGACACTACAGAACTATTCTCAGTCTCAGAATTTCGTCCGGACTTCGATATCACTAAAACACGTTCCAAACCTCAATTTTTTTTAATTTCAAGAATTATATTTCACTATTTAGTGCCGAAACTCCCCCGGGTCATCCAAAACCCGTTCCGAACATACGCCCAAGTCCGAAATCATCACACGAACCTATTGGAACCTTCAAATCCCGATTCCGAGGCCGTTTACTAAAAATATTGACCGAAGTTAAACTTGGCCTTTAAGGCCAACCTTAATGAACTAAGTGTTCCAATTCCAACCCAATCTCTTCCAAATCCTGAGGTTCTAGAAAGTAAAACGACCGGTCAGGTCGCTACAACATATATGAACTCGTGGGGTTATGGATAGTCGAGATCTACCCTTAGACTAGTTTTGACCAGGCGGGTCTAAGGTTGATTTTTATTGACTTTTGGAGAATTGTAAAAAGATCATAGCGTTATTAATTGTAATTAGTTTCTCTTGCATTGTTTAATAATATTAAATCATTTTTGGTTAGATTTGAGTCATGCGGAGGCAAATTTTAAGAAAAGGCTATTTTTGAGTGTTGATTTTCCCTAGTTGAAGTAAGTATCTTGCATAATTTTTGTGGAGAAACTACCCCTTAGGATTGGGTTTGATTGGACTATTTGAATTATGTGGAAGATATGTACATGAGGTGACGAGTGTGTACACGGGCTTATATGTGGTGTTTGACCGGTTTAGACTCCTAGGTTACTTTTAAGCATTAATTTAAATTGTTATTATCTGGTCTATTCTATGTTGTCAAGTTTATTTTTACATGCTTTAATTGAAGTTGTCACCATATGTTCTAGTTTCCATTGTCGAGGTTACTCTTATAAGCAATTATGAGTAGTTGTTGTTACATGCTATTCTTTCCATTGTCGAGTTATTATCATGCATTTAGTTGTAGTTTCTATTTCATGCTATCTATTTCATTGTTAGGCTTATGTTATGCCTTAGAGTTTGAAGTTGTCATTTCATGGAAATACCTTCATTGCGGAGTATTAAAGTTGTAGTTGTTAAGGGTTATTCACACGTTAATAGTTGAAACTGTTGGTTATTGGAATACCTTTCCTTGCTAAGTTATTTCCTGTTCGTTTCTTGTTATTGAGAGTTTTGGTACACATTGCGGTTGATCAGTGGGATATGTGTTGTGAGGATATTGGTATTGTTCATTTTTTGCAAATATTGTGGCATAGGGGCACGTGTGGTGCGAGTTAATTATTATGTTGTGATATTGATGTGCATGCAAGTATAATGGTGGGTATCGATGCACATGCTGCAAGATAAGGTGGGATTTATACGTGTGTTTCTAGCAAGGGAATTACTTGAATCCATGCAGTGAGTAAGGGGGCTAAAGTGCGTGTAGCTATTTCGAAAAAAATAATTTTAAAATAAATGCAAGGCTCACGTGGCGATATAAGGAAGATGGTGATTGTGACTTGTGAAATGTGAATATGAGGCGTGGTACCTCGGTTGTGATTCTTGTTATACATTCTATATTGAAAAGGCTTGTTGATCGGTTATTATCATTCCTTCATTCCTTCATTCGCTTATTTGTATTTTAAGGTACTTGATCACTTGTTGTTATTATCATATGTTCACTCTTTGTTGACCTTTATTGCGTTAATTAGCTTTATATCATTGTACTATTTTGTTTTCATTTATTTCTTTGCTTTTCGATATTAGATTATGTTTATATTCTTTACAGGTTCTATGTCTAGTAGGTGTCTTGACCTGGTCTCGTCACTACCCTACCGAGGTTAGGCTTGATACTTACTTTTCATGATCCAACTCCCACCGGAGCCATGACGATGCCTAACACTACTTTCCAGGCAAGCCAACTGTCACATAATATCTAAGCATTTGAATAATCATGGTTTAATACAATTAATAGCGGAATTATCATAATTATCTGATAAAAACAATAACAAAACTGCTACAACCATCCCCAAAATCTGGTGTCAACGAGTACATGAACATTACTGAGTATCAAATACAAATAAATCCTTAGTACAATTGTCTAAACAATATAATAGTAATAAGGAAAAATAAGAAAAGATAGTAAAGGTATGTGGATGGCATAAAAGCTACCTCGAAGTCTCCAAATGCTGGTACCAACACAGATCTAGCAATCACCACGACCAGATGAACCTGGATCTGCATACGAAGTGCAGAGTGTAATATGAGTACAACCGACCCCATGTACTCAATACATAGTTTAACTAACCTTGGGATGAAAGCAATGATGAACTTTGAAGAAGATACTCAAACCAATAGAAATGACTACATAGATATAATGATGACAGTAACAAAAAGTAACTAAAAGTAATTATCATAATCAGCTCGTTCATATTATAGAAATTTAGACATGCTTTCAAGTATAAAAATAAAAGCCCAACACTGATAAGAACATGTCAGTTACAACTAACATGGGAAATGATACATCTCTATGCCTACATGTCAAGTATGCTTGTTAAATAAATGGTTTCACGGTGATATCCACATATGCTCTCACTCTCAACATACTCAAGTTTTCTGTCTCAAATATCACCTCATCAAACACACACAATCACTCAACATTGTACAGGTGTCTGGCATCAATGCCTCTTACCAAAGCACATGTATATATGTAACGACTTGGCCGGTCGTTTTGAGTATTATAGCCCCTTTACCCCATTTATTTCTTATTTAGTGCCCTTTTATTTTTATGTGACTTCCCGAGATAGTTGGTTTGGTTCCGTGGATGTTTCGAAATGAATAGGGATACTTAGTCCCAAGGTTGGAAGCCTGAGTTGAAAGAGTTGACCAAATGTTGACTTATGTGTAAACGACTCTAGAATGGAGGTTTAATGGCTCTGATAGCTCTGTATGGTGATTTTGACTTTGGAGTGTGTCCGGCTATTGATTTGGAGGTCCGTAGGCGATTTTGGCTTGAATGGGCGAAAATTAAAAAGGTTGAAGTTTGGAGAGTTGAGAAGTTTGACCAAGAGTTGACTTTATGGTTACTAGGCTCGTATTTTAGTTCCGTAAAATGGAATAGATCCATTGTCTCATTTATGACTTGTGTAAAAAATTTGGGGTCAATCAGAGTTGGTTTGATAGTTTTCTGCATCAATTGTAGAAGTTAGAAATTCATTAGTTTCATTAGGCTTGAATTGGGGTGTGATTCGTGTTTTTGATGTTGTTTGATGTTATTTGAAGCCTCGACTAATTTTGTATCGTATTTTAGGACTTGTTGGTGTGTTTGGTTGAGGTCTTAGGGACCTCGGGTGGATTTCGAATGGTTAACAAATTGGTATTTAGAATTAGAAGATTGCTGATGTTGCAGGTTTGGTTTCCTTATTCGCGATCACGTGGGATGGTTCGCGATCGCGAGGCTTAATTGGGCGACTGGTGGAGTTGGTATATGCGATCGCGGGAAATGGTCTGCAAACGCGGATTTTGAGATTTTATGTTACGGGAAAGCGGGTGCATGAACGCGTTCGTGAAAAAGGAAAGGGTGGTCTGGGATTTAGACGAGCTGATTATTCGTGGTCCTATGAGTTGTTTTTCAACGCGTAAGTATGAGAGTTGTCTCACTTTTTCAAGCCTGAAGGTGTGTTTGCATAGAAGGATTTTTGGCCACTGACGATTTTTTTCTTCGCAACAACGTGTATTTATCGGCGATCGCGATGTGTAATCACTGGGTAGTTGTCACGACCCAAAAATACATTAGTCGTGATGGCACCTAACCCAACCCGCTAGGTAAGCCAACTAATAACTAATCACTTCCAATAATATTTAACAAGATAATTAAGCAAATAAATTATCTGAATCTTATACATTACCTTGAGGACTGGTAGTACAAATCATGAGCTTCTAAAAATAGAATTTACAAAGCTAAAATGAAATTAATACATCGTCTGTTTGAAAAGTACATAAACAAAGTTTTATAGTTCTAAAGCTACCTCGAGCAAGGGGCATCTACAACCGGGACGCATGTACATCTTCAATTCAGCTCCCATCGAACACAACAACATCCGCAACCAACATCTACACGCAAGGTGCAGAAGTGTAGTATGAGTACAACTGACCCCATGTACTCAGTAAATAACAGACCTAACCTTAGGTTGAAATCACTGACGAGCTAACACAAGGTCGGGTTCAATACCAATATCCCACAACGATTCATAACAACATAAATACAAATATAAAAGAGTTATCTCTAAAGTAAAAAATGCTCAGCTCGTTCACAGTTCCAGAAAATAGTCACGCGTTTCAAGTATCTCAGTGAAAACCCAAATCTTTTACCGAAAATGCCAAAAATACGAGTAAGTTTGAAAACTGTGATTTTAATCCTTTCCAAAATATATAAGATGCTTCATTTTCTTTCCAGATAACAAGTGTGAAATACCTCTCTATGCCCACATATCAATGTGTGTAAAAAGTCATGAATGACGTGATACCGTATAGCATGAGTAAAAATGCATCTTTATGCATGTATGTCATGTGTGCATGCAAATGCCATGTATCTTAGAGATGAATCATGTACTCACACTCTCAGAGTACTCAATCTCATTGTCTCACATTTTTCACTCATCATGCTCAACCACTCGGTACAGTATATGGCCCATACGGCCCAGAAAAGATCCATCTCGGAATATATACATCACTGACCATCAGTCACTCAGTACCGAGGAAGGCCAATCCGGCCCCATGGAGATTATCCATCTCACTTACCTCTTCAATAGTAGCAAACCCCCTCTAAAAATCACCCTTATCCAAGTCCTAATACTCTCCGAATGAGAAAACGCCCAAACGCTTAGAATATAAGAACATTCCAGTGATTCTGCATATGTATTCACTTAGCAGCATTTGTGATCCTACAGGGGCAGCCACAATTGCGCTTCTGTGATCCCCCTTCAGCCTCCGACCTTCCGTATTTGCGGAAAATTTTTCGCACCTGCGTGTCCACTTCTGCGGACACCCTCTGCACCTGCAAACTCTCAAGATCCCAATCATTTCGCATCTGCGGACAACTTAGCGCACCTACGCTTCCACATCTGCGGATCCCAGTCCGCATCTGCGACCCATGCCTTGCCCATCCTTATCCGCTTCTATGCTCACCTGCTTGTACTTGCGAGCTCGCAGGTGCGAAAAATCCCTCGCACTTGCGCATCTTCACAACTTCAACCAATCCCTCTCCTGCGATTACCAGGCTACTTTTGTAGTCTCATACCTATGGTCAAATCCATGCAGGTGCGATTGCGCTAGACCTGAAACCATCGACCAGTCCTCAAGTCCAAACATGAATCCGATTTCAATCTAAATCACACTCGAGGTCCCCGGAACCCCATCCAAACATACCAACAAGTCCCAAAAAACATGATGCACTTACTCGAAGCCTCAAATCACATCAAATAACATCAAAATCATGAATTGTACCTCGATTCAAGCCTGCTGAAAATAATGAACTTCCAGCTTCTAAAACTAATGTTGAACCATATATAATCAACTCTAAATAACCTCAAATTTTGCACACTAGTCCCAAATGAAACAACAGACCTATTCTAACTCCCAGAAACCAAAATCCAAACTTGATATCAACAAAGTCAACTCTCGGTCAAACCTCTCAACCTTCCAAACCTTCAACTTTCCAACTTTCGCCAAAAAGCCTCAAACCAACCTACAGACCTCCAAATCAATATCTGAACATATGGATAAGTATAAAATCCCTATGCAAAGATATTGGAACTATCAAAAACTCTATTTCGAAGTCATCTACATAAAAGTCAAACTCCATTCAATCCTTCAACTTAAGCTTCCAACCTTGAGACTAAGTGTCCTAATTCACTCTAAAATATCCCTGAAATCAAACCAACTACCACAGAAAGTCACATAACTACAAATGAACACGGAAAGGCAATAATTAGGGGAATGAGGATACAATAAACAAAACGACAAGCCGGGTCATTACATTATTGGGTACCGTTGTGGTGTACTCATGTTACGCTGCTACACATTTTTACACAGATCTAAGTACTTCTGCTCGTGTCGGACGTTAGTGAGTTGACCCAGATATTTTAGATACTTCCAGGTATACTCGCTTGATGCTCGCAGGCCTCAGAGTCACCTTCTATTATTGCCTTTACGACTGGTTATCTCCAAATCAAACAGTGTTATAATTAGATATTTTTAGTGTATTTGTTTAGAGCTTATGAGGTAGTTTTACCGGTTCTGGAGATTTTGTAATTATTGATCCATTTTGGTTTTATCATGATATATATTAGTTTAATTTTATATCTTAGTTTTTATCTCTGTTAAGTTCTCAATGTGTGTTAGGTTTATCTAGTCTTAGAGACTAGGTGTCATCACGAATATCTAAGGTGGGAATTTGGGGTCGTAACATATATATATAAAATATTTTGTTTATTAAGTTCATAATACAAAGCATTAAGAAAATTTACCTTGGTCCTTGGGATGTATTAAAAATATAACAAAATCTACTATACCATTGTAAAATAAAGGAATTACACGTCATTTGTGTGTTTGTGCTTGCTGCTCATAGTTTGACATTAATACTATTGGAACAAAAATGGCAACAATTGCACAAAGTGACTAAGATAGGTTTTTAGTTTTTACTATTCTTTATTTCAAATCACATTTTTATGTGCAATTGTTTTAGAACTAGGCAACAGCAAAACCAAGCTAATAATCTTGTATTGTGCAAAATAGATAGAGAAGGCAAAAGTGAGTCTTTGTTGTTCAATGTTAAGGGTAGTCAGAAAGAGGTGATATTGGATAATATATAATACCTACAGATTATATGCTTTTATTCTTTTCATAAAGCCTTACATATAATGACTCGATTAGTCGTTTTGCATATTTGAACCTCCTTCCACTATTTGATACTTCTCGTATGTGTATTTGATGTGTTATGACTTGCGGGATGGGTAGTTTGTGTTTCTTGGGATTCGAGAGTTATTTAGAACACTTAATTTCCTGTTAGAAGCCTTAAGTTGGAAGAGATGACTAAGGCTTGACTTTTGCTTAAACAATCTAGGATTGGTGATTTGATGATTTAAATAGGTTTGTATGGTGATTTTGGACTTACTCATATGTTCGGAATTGGTTTTGGACATTCCTAGAGGGTTTTGAGCCTATTTGCGATAGTTGATAATTTGAAGAATTAGAGAGTTCGTGCGTTTGACCGATAGTTAACTTTGAAGACATCAGATTCAGATTATTATTCCAGAACTTGGATCAGGTTCTTTTTGTTGAATGGAACTGGTGTGCAAAGTTTGGTGGTGATCCTAAGTGTTGAGGCATGAATCAGACGCTTGGTTGGAATTTTAGAAGTTCTTGAGTTTAAGAGAAGTGCAATGTGTGGTTTGACATTCGATTCATTATTGTGTTGATGTCGTATGTGTTGGAAACTTTAGATAGGTTTGGGAAGTATTACATACTTGTTGGTATATTTGGATGGGATCCCGGATGGATTGGGTGAGTTTTGGATCACCCGGACCATGTTTGGAGTTGGATAATGTGCTGGTGTTTGGTGTTCATCACGTTCGCGCAGGACGCATCATGTTCGCGATGAAGGATTTTGGGCTGGGGGAGTTTTGCTCTTCGCGTTCACTCCTGGAGGGAGGCATTCGCAATGGAGGAGCTAGGAGGTGGAGGATTGACCTTCGCATTCTCAAAGGCCTGTCGTGTTCGCTTGTTGAGGCACGCTGGGTATCACATTCGGGAGGTTTGTTCTGCGAACGCAAAGCGTTATTTTTTGAAGATGCATTTTTGAGCTTCGCAAAAGTGAGCCTTGGAATGCGTTCGCGAAGAGTACCCCTCGGCAAACTACCTTAAGTTGGAATTATGGGGGTTTTACCATTCTCTAATATTTTGAACCCTAGGCTTCGAGTGGAGAAGATTTTGAAGAGCAAATACTACTTTGGAGGTAAGGATTTTTCACTTGGATTTAGTTTTTTATCATGATTGTCCATGAATTTTTACACCTAAAATGTGGAGCTTTAAAGTAAAATTTGAGATTTTTGTCTACACTTAAGATGGTGTATTTTGGGGATTTGAGGGTCGATGTGGACTTGGTTTTGAAATCTAAACAAATATTTAGATTCGTGGGGTTATGAATATCTGGGATCTACCCCTTGAATCAAGTTTTGATCATGTGGGCTCGGGTTAACCTTTTTTTACTTTTTAGGAATTGATTAAAGATTGAAAATTTATTACTTGGAATTAATTCCTATGATGTTGTTTAACATTATCGAGTATATTTTGGTTAGATTCGAGCGGTTGGAGGTGTTTCTTAGAGAAAGGCTATTATGGGAGATTGTTTTGGCTTGCTAAGGTAAGTACCTTGACTAACCTTGTTATGAGGGAATAACCCTTTGGATTTGACCTTATATGTCTAACTGAAATGTGTGGGAAGTGACATATATGAGAGACGGTGAGCGCTTATACGGGTGCTATGTATGACTTGAGATACGATTAGACTTTAGGCTTCTATTATGCCTTATTTGTATTGTCTGCTTTCTATGACTCATGTTTTAATTATTTGTATGACTACATGAGCTCATCCTTTTGTGCTAAATACCATGTTTAGGATTATAATCTCTTATTTGTCTAAAAGGATCTATTTTTGAAATTGAAGATACACTTGATCTAAGCGTAGTTATATTTTACATATCATGCATACATTTCCACATTTTTTTGTTATTGAATAATATTGAGTCCTTGTGAACTTTATTGAATAATATTGAGCATATGCCTCTTTTAAGATGAAATATTATTTCATATTGTATGATAATGACACATTTGGACATATTGAGCGAATTTATTATGGAATGAGGTTTTCGTCGTGCGCTTATGAGAATATTGTTATTGTTGTGGCACGAGGTCTTTTACATGTAGTTATGATAATATTGTTACTATTTTTCACGAGTATTATATTATGTAGTGTGTGGATTTGGATTCATCCCCCTAGGGTCGTCCTCTCATGTTTCTCTCTTGATGTCGTACACAAAATTGTGGTGAACTGAAAGATGTTGGTGGATTATGACCTAAAATCCATGATGGTAAGCTTTGAGCATAAAGGTGGAACCTTGACACTACAAGTGATCTTTTGTACCTTGTTATGCATTCTATATGCTTTCTATGTTAAATTCTAACATGCTACTGTATGCCTCTATTACATGTTGATGCCTTGTTAATGTTGAATCGTTATTTCTTGACTTGAAATTTGATAATGTTGCATCTATATTCTAAGGTCTTGCTGTGAATATTATAAATTGCACAGGTTTATTAGATTAGTATAATAAGACTCGAACCTCGTCATTACTTAACAGAATTTAGCCTTGATACTTACTGAGTACACGTTATCACGCACTTATACTACACCTCTGCAAATTTGTGCAGATTCAAGCATTGGGAGTAGCAGACTTTAGGAGTGACCGTTGTAGCTGCAGAGATCTGAGGTAGTGCTACATGTTCGATCGCAGAACCTTGGAGTCCCCTTCCCTTATCTTTCATACTATTATTTATACATTCAGACAACATTGTATTATTGAGACATTTTACTTGTATCCTGTTTTATAAACCATGACTTTGTACTACCAGGTTTTGGAGATTTATGTAGTATTTCTTATGTTATCTATTGTTGGAGGTTTATTCTGCCTTTTACACTATTCTAGCTTTATTATGTTTCATTTTATTGATTTATCTTTGATATATGTTGGCTTACCTAGTCTTAGTGGTTAGGTGTCATCACGAGTGTTGGTGGAATTTTAGGTCGTGACAAAGTTGGTATCAGAGTCCTAGGTTCATAGGTTCTATGGGTCATGAGCATGTCTAGTAGAGTCTTGCGGATCGGTAGGGAGATGTGTATATTTATATTCGAGAGGCTATGTGATAAATAGGAAACCTCACTTTCTTCTTAACTCTATCATGCGACTTTATTTTGCCCTAATGTTTGAATCTTTGTCTTTAATTATCTCACAGTTGGTAAGGACACGAGCTTGTTTGGCTGAGGATGCTACCCCAGGGGCTAGAGCCTGAGAGGTAGGGGACGGGTAGAGGCAGAGGTAGAGAACGTGCCAACTAGGGGACATGCTAGAGAAGCCGTTTTGGAGAAACCAGTAGCTCCAGTTGAGGAGCAGATTCCTAATCCTATTGAACCGGTGGACCAGCTCAGGCTCCAGAGGGACCTATTGCTACACCGGGACTCCAGGAGACTTTGAATCATATTCTGAGTGTGTTCGAGGGTTTGAATCAGGCAGGTATGATCCATATTTCTCCAACTACTTCACAGGCTGGGGGAGGAGCCTAGACTCCTGACGCACATACACTAGAGCAGCTGGCTCGTGGTTACCAGACACCGAGAGTCCTATCAGTGTAACCAGTCATCACAGTTCAGATCGATATTAGACCAGCCTTGATTGCTATGGAGCAGAAGAGGATGGATATATTTCTGAGACTTCATATTCCTCACATTAGTATAGAGCTTACCGAGGATACATACGATTTTCTTGATTAGTTTCATCGTGTTCTTCATACTTTGGGTCTGGTGGACTCGAACAAGGTTGATTTTATCACTTTCCAACTTACAGGGCTAGCCTATAAATGGTGACAAACTTATGATTTGAGTAGTCCAGCTGGCACAGAACCACTCACATGGTTTCAGTATTCAATTATCTTTTTTGGAGAAGTTTATTTCACAAACCTGCAGAGATGAGTTGTGCAACCTCATTGAGCACTTTCAGCTGGAGGGTATGACTGTTACACTGATGATGTTTACAGAGTTATCGTGCTAGGAAACTTTTCTAATTTTGAAAGAGAAGGAGAGGAGTCTTAGATGTTTGAGCGAATCATCTACAATCTTAGATTTTGGATGGAACGAGAGGTTAGAATGAGAGTTCCTTTCACTAGGCCATCAATATTATTAGGAGATTGGAGTGTACATACAATCATGAGAAGGAGTAAAAAGAGGCTTAGAAGCCTCATGGTACTAGGGGATTTAGTGGTGCCACTCTAGGGGAAAAGATAATCATGGTAGAGGCTGATTTAGTACGCCCTAACAGTCACCACTTTAGACTTCACATGGTGCTCCAGCTAGCCATAGGTGTCAAGGCACTCGTCCATGGCAGTCATCATTCAGTGCACCTCCCACACATGGTTCTTACAGTTGTTATTCCAGTCGTTCAGGGCAGGCTTAGTCCCAGCAGCCACACCCACTGAGAGCTTGCTTCGAGTGTGGTGATTCTAGGCACATGAGTGCACCTCAGCAGAGCACCCAGAATATGATTCCCGTACTAGTTTTTGCACCACCTATGTAGCTTTCTAAAGTGGAGGTCAGGCGGATAGTGGTCGTCCTAGAGTTTGAGGTCGTACTCATTGTTATGCTTTCCCTGGTAGGTTTGAGGCGGTTGTCTTGGATGCAGTTATTACAAGTATTATTTTGATCTATCATAGAGATGCTTCGGTATTATTTAATCTGTGTTCTACTTATTTTTATGTGTCATCCTACTTTGTAACATATTTGGATATGCCTCGTGATTCTTTGATATTCTTGTTCATTTATTTACACCTGTTAGTGATTCTATTATGGTAGATCATCTATATCCTTCTTGTATGATTACTATTGTGGGCTATGAGACCAGGGTTGATCTTCTGTTTCTCAACATGGTTAATTTTGAGGTAATTTTGGGTATGTATTGGTTATCTCAATATCATGTTTTTATTGATTATCACGCTAAGACCGTGATGTTGATTATGATGAGATTCCAAGGTTGGAATGGATGGGCTCTTTTGGTCATGCTCCTAGTAGGGTGATTTCATTTCTATAGGCTCAACGGATAGATGAGAAGGGATAATTGGTGTATTTGGCCTTTGTTAGAGATGTTAGTGTTGATACCCCTACGGTTGATTTATTCCTAATAATGAGAGATTTTTTGGATGTGTATCCCACATACCTACCGAGAATTCGACCTAAAGGAATGTTGATTTAGGTACTGATTTGGTGTCCGACACTCAACCCATATCTATCTCACCGTATCACATGGCTGTAGTTGAGTTGGAGGAGTTGAAAGAGAAGTCGCAAGAGTTGTTAGATAAGGGATTCATCAGGCCGAATGTGTGCGCCATTGTTGTTTGTGAAGAAGAAGGATGGTTCTATGAGGATATGCATTGATTATAGCAGTTGAACAAGGTTACACACAAGAACAAGTATCCATCTCCTTGCATAGATGATTTTTTTGATCAGATTCAGCGCGCCAAGGTGTTCTCGAAGATTGAATTGAGATCGAGTTATCAATCAGTTGAATATTAGGGCTTCAGACATCCCTAAGACGGCTTTTAGGACTCGCTATGGGTACTATGTGTTTTTGGTGATGTCTTTTGGATTGACTAATGCACCAACAACTTTCATGCACTTGATGAATAGTTTGTTCTGTCCTTATATAGATTCTTTCATTATTGTGTTAATTTATGATATCTTGGTATATTTACATAGTAGGGAGGAGAAAAAGCAATATTTGAGGATTTTGCTTCAGATTCTAAGGGAAAAGAAGTTGTATGCTAAGTTCTCCAAGTGTGAGTTTTGGTTGGATGCGATGGCATTCTTGGGTCATGTGGTGTCTAGTGATGGGATCAAGGCGCAAAAGATTGAGGTAATTCAAAGTTGGTCTAAACCTTCTACAACTACAGAAATCAAGAGTTTCTTGGGTTTGGATGCCTACTATGGTTTGTGGATGGATTCTCGTCTATTGTAGCTCCATTGACCAAGTTAACTTATAAGGGCGCTATGTTCAGATGGTCTGACAAGTGTGCAGAGAGATTTCAGAAGCTCAAGATTGCCTTGGCTACAACTCCAGTTTTTCTATTGCCCTCAAGATCGAGGATGTATACTATCACGCCCCAAAATCGAGGGACGTGACCGGCACTCGACCGGATGACCTCAGTCAAGCGAACCTGATTTGCTTTTCCCACCCAATGCGTTTCCCTGTGTTTATAATATACATTATTTATGTGAAACAGTGAGATAAGATTAAAAGTGCGTGATTACCACAATAAGTCCAATTTCCCCTCATGTTACATTATTGTACTAGATTTCCCAATTCATACGTATTAGATACAACACTTCCCGATACGGGCCACGATTACGAATACATACAACCACTGCCCAAAATATATATATATACACCCACATAGTGTCTATGGAGCCTCTAAGAGTACTAGGAGTTTATACAATACTTGCCGGTAACAAGGCCCCGGCTATACCTTACAATACATAATATATTCAAAAAGGAGATGGCATGAACTACACATGGCCCCGGGAGGAAGTGGGGATCACCAGTACAGCTGAAAAAGGATGAGGAGAAGGCACCACTAACGGTGAGATGAGCAACCTGCTATGGACCCACCTACATCCATATAAAAGATGTAGCGCCCCCGACAAAAGGGACATTAGTACTGTGGAATAGTACTAGTATGTATAAACAAACTTTATCCCAAGTACAATCAAACAATACACAATTAAGGAACAACAATAGAACCAATTAATCAATGCACATGGAAGGAAACAACCAAAATCAAACAAGTTTCACAATCTCTCCTCTTTCCCTTTCAACATCACCATATTCAAGAGCTCATAGATTTTCATTTCAGTAGTGATAACGATCACATTCCATCCTTATTACCTCGGCCACCCTTATCACCACAACCCATCAACCTTATTACATCGTGTTGCGGCGTGCAACCCGACCCCGCCTGACAATTTAAATTCACAACAACAATCACAAACAATTTCATCACAAGAATCATCATTTCAAGGAATACAAGTTCATATCAACAACTTATTTATTTGGTCCCAAAGCACCATAGCTCTTATCAAGTAGTAATTTCATGAACAAGGTGTTTCCATGATCGTCCAATCCAGTTACATCATTTCACAATACTCTTTTTCATTACTTTCCACGTACGACTTTTAACTATTTTACACATTCCCACATTTGAGCACATTATCAATATTTCATTCATTACACATCCTTTCATGTCAATACTCTTTAGCATTTACGAGCTTTGCACAAAATGAGATAGGCACATCAAACATCTTTCACAACCTCATATACCACGGTAGATGACAATCAACTAGGAAAATCAGAGAATAGAATCTCACGTCTCAAAATGTTTGAACAATCAATTCACATATTTCCAAACAAGGCACGCATACCAAATACTCGGACCCAACAAAAGGATTCTACAAAGGTTAAAGTTAGCCATACATCCCTCGAATCGGGATCTTTCCTCAATTTCTACCTCAATTCACCGGACCTTCTAGCACCTTCGATCTAATTCACAATACGGCACATTTAAACGTTGAATTAGGAATCATGAACATGTCTTGAACTCATTTGTGCTTTCTACCAAGCACTAGGTGTTCTTTTGGATTAACTAACCCCTTTTTTAGTGAAAGGTTACCCAACCTATTTTCCATTACTAGATTATGGTAAATTGGGTACATGCATGCAAGATTATTAACCCCATCTTTGTGAACTATCCTACCCATGTTTCATTTTAACAAAAATCTGGAAATTTAGGATCAATGGGGTGGAAGCTTACCTCTTAGAGTGAAGAAATTTGTGTTCTACCTGATTAGTTCCAAGCTTGAGTGATGAAAGAAGACCAGTTTGATGAAGTTGGGACTTTCTCTCTCTAGAAGCCACTCTTTCCTCTCTCTAATCTCTCAGAAAAATGGTTAAAAATGAATGGGAGGGGTATTTTAATGAACTGGGGTCGGGTTTTAGAAATTAGGAGCAATAGGGCCCGACACAAGAATGCGGTCGCATTCCTTACATGCGGTTCGCAGATCTGACCGCATAATGGCCCTCAAGATGGGCCAAAATCCAGAAAACACTGCCCAGGTATGTGACCAATTGTGCGGTCTGCATACACGTTGTGCGATCCCATACTGAACCACATAGTTGACTTCAAATGGGGCAGTAATCTGCCTAGGTATGCGACCATTATGCGGTCCGCATACACGTTGTGCGATCACATTGTGCGTCGCATAACACCTACTTTCTGGAAAGTTATATTCTTTAAGTCTCGGGGCACGTTTTTACTCAATTTAGGTCTGTTTCAAAGATTCCCACAATAAAACAACTCGGGGAATCGTTTGACATTATTTTTAAACAAGAAAATTTTACGGGTCCTTACATCCTTCCCCCCTTAAAAATCATTCGTCCTCGAATGAGGGTTTTGGAAATCATTTCGTTTTGAAAGCATGATATGCAACTTCCAGATTTTTACTAACTCCAATATTTCAGAAAATTTTTTCCAGAGTTCCCTTTGTAATTAGACATATCTACCTGTCAGAGAGCCCCCGAAAGACATTTCCAAGCACCATTTCACAGTTTTAATCACCCAATAACTCACACACAACATTGTTACTCCAACAATTTGCAGATATTCAATCATTTTGTCAACTACACATAGTTCTTTCCTCTTATACAACAAATTTGCTCATGTTTCACATTTTTGCACATAACTCGGTCGTTTTAATGAGTCCCATACAACCCAATCACCTCAATATACTATATTCATTCCAATTAACGACTACCAAACTATTCTACCCTTAATCAATTTCCTAGCACATATGTTTCAGAAAATATTCATTTATCTCAAGGGTTGCACACTACCCCAAATAGAACAGCGAGTTCGGTTTTAGAACACATTGGGAGAGGGTTCTTACCTCACTACTAGACTTATTCAAACAAGTGGGGATATCTTTCTTTCATCTCGTTTTACGCCTCCTACGTGGCTTCCTCAATGCGCTGGCTTTGCCACAATACTTTAACTGAAGCAATTTCTTTGTTCCTCAATCTACGGACTTGTCTGTCAAGAATAGCAACCGGAAACTCCTCATATGATAATTCTTCATTAACCTCAATGGTCTCAACTGACACGATGGCTGATGGATCTCCAACCACTTTCTTCAACATGGACACGTGGAACACCGGGTGCACTAATGACAATTCAGGGGGTAATTCCAACCTATAAGCCAATTGTCCTATCCTTTGAGCAATCCGATATGGCCCGACATACCTTGGGATCAATTTCCATTTCTTCCCAAATCGCATCACTCTCTTCATGGGAGATACCTTCAAAAATACCCAATCATCAACTTTGAATTCCAATTCTCTTCGACGAACGTCCGCATAGGATTAATTTTTGATGGCTCTGAGCGGTTTTCATCCTCTACCGAATGACTCTGACTTTTTCCAATGCCTGGTGCACAAGATCCGGCCCTAACAATTCTGCTTCACCAACCTCGAACCACCCAATCGGATATCTACACCTCCTTCCATACAATGTTTCAAATGGAGCCATCTAAATACTAGCGTGAAAGCTGTTATTATAAGCAAATTTGATAAGCGGTAAATGATCATCCCAACTACCCTTGAAGTCCAACACACAAGCCCGTAACATATCTTCAAGCGTCTGAATAGTCCGCTCTGCCTGACCATCAGTCTGCGGGTGGAAAGTTGTGCTGAGATTTACCTGAGTACCCAAACCTTGCTGAAATTTCCTCCAAAAATTAGCCGTGAACTGGGCTCCTCGGTCTGAAATAATAGAAACTGGAGTACCATGAAGCCTGAATATTTCCTTGGTATACAACTGAGCGTATTGTTCTGCAGTATCGGTGGACTTGATCGGTAAAACGTGAGCTGATTTCATGAGTCGATCCACTATCATCCAAATCGAGTCGAACTTACGCTGAGTGCGAGGTAACCCTACCACTAAATCCATTTTGATCATTTCCCATTTCCACATTGGAATTTCCATAACCTGAGTTAACCCACCAGGCCTCTGATGCTCGGCCTTCACCTACTGACAATTTGAACTTTTAGATACAAAGTCCGCCACACCTCTTTTCATACCGCTCCACCAATAAATTTCTCGGAGATCTTGATACATTTTTGTAGAACCTGGGTGCACGGAATACCTGGAATTGTGAGCTTCCGCCATCACCCTCTCCTGAAGATTATCCACATCGGGAACACATAACCTTCCCTGGCACCGCAAAACACCATCATCTCCCGCGAGCGAAAATTCCGAAATCTTGCTATTCAAAACTGCCTCCTTCAACTGCGCCAATGCTGGATCAATAAACTGCTTCTCCTTGACTTCTGCTACAAGTGATGATTCTGCCCCATTATGCACCATGACTTTCCCCTCGTCTGAGGTCGAGAGACAGACCTCCAGACTAGCCATTGATNCAGACTAGCCAATTGACAAACCTCCCGAGCCAACGGCCTCTGATCTTCCTCCAAATGAGCCAGACTACCCATAGACTTCCGACTGAGAGCGTCGGCCACTACATTTTCTTTCCTTGGATGGTACAGAATGTTCATATCATAATCCTTAAGCAATTCTAACCATCGCCGCTGCCTTAAATTCAACTCCTTCTGCTTGAACAAATATTGAAGACTCTTGTGGTCTGAGAACATGTCCACATGGACCCCATACAAATAATGCCGCCAGATTTTTAATGCAAACACAAATGCCGCGAGTTCTAAATCATGCGTCGGATAATTCTTCTCGTGATTTTTGAGTTGCCTGGAAGCATAGGCTATCACCTTCCCGTGTTGCATCAACACACACCCCAAACCAACCGTTGAAGCATCGCAATAAACCACAAATCCCTCCGTGCCTTCTGGAAAAGTTAACATTGGTGCTAAAGTCAATCTTGATTTCAATTCCTGAAAGCTCTTCTCACAAGCATCGGACCATTGGAACTTAGTTTCCTTCTGCGTCAATTTAGTCAATTGGGAGGCGAGGGTAGAGAACCCCTCCACAAACCTCCGATAATAACCGGCTAGACCCAGGAAACTGCGATTCTCTGTCGGGGTCATCGGTCTAGGCCAATCCTTCACCACTGTGATCTTCTGGGGGTCAACCTTAATCCCTTCAAACAACATGACCCAAAAATGTGACTGACTCTAACCAAAATTCACATTTTGAAAACTTGGCATACAATTGGTGCTGGTGAAGAGTCTGCAGAACTGCCCTGAGGTGATTAGCATGATCCTCCTGACTGCGCGAGTAGACAAGGATGTCATCAATAAAAACAATCACGAAGGAGTCCATAAATGGTTTGAAAAACCGATTCATAAGATCCATGAAAGCCGCTGGAGCATTGGTCTGTCCAAAGGACATTACCAAAAATTCAAAATGGCCATAACGAGTTCTGAAGGCGGTCTTAGGAATATCCTGCTCTCTGATCTTCAACTGGTGATATCTCGACCGTAAATCAATTTTGGAGAAGAAGCCCGTACCCTGCAATTGGTCGAACAAAGCATCTATCCGAGGCAATGTATACTTGTTTTTGATAGTGACTTTGTTCAGCTGCCGATAATCAATACACATCCAAACAACCCATCCTTCTTCCTGACGAAAAGAACCGGAGCGTCCCACGGCGACACACTCGGCCGAATGAACCCCTTCTCTAATAAGTCTTCAACTGCTCCTTTAACTCCCTCAACTCTGATGGCACCATTCTATATGGTGGAATAGATATTGGCTACGTATCTAACAATACATCAATCCAAAAATCAATCTCCCTATCTGGCGGAATCCCTGGAAGCTCTTCCGGAAACACTTCAAGAAACTCATTCACGACTGGAACGGACTCGGGGGCAGATACTTCTGAAGTGGTGTCCGCAACTCGGACCAAGTGATAAATACACCCCTTTTTAATCATCTTCGAGGCCTTAAGGTAGGAAATAAACCTACCCTTCGGCACCAAACCATTCCCTTTCCACTCAATAACTGACTCGTTAGGGAACTCTAGTCTCATAATTCTGGTTCGGCAGTCGAGTTTAGCAAAGCACGAGTAAAGCCAATCCATACCCATGATAATATCAAAATCTACCATCCCAAGTTCGATAAGATCGGCCGTGATATCTCGACCACACACCGTGACAACACAATTCCTATAGACTCATGCGGCTGTAATGGAATCACCAATCGGGGTCGACACAGAGAACGGCTCACAAAGCTGTTCGGGTTCTATCCCAAAACTTGAAGCAATAAATGGGGTAACATAGGACAAGGAGGACCCCAGATAAATAAGACCATAACAATCAAGGGCTTGGGCAGTCAGAATACCTGTAACAACATCTGGGGAAACCTCCGCACTCTGGCGACCACTCAAAGCATAGAACCGGTTGGGTCCACCTCTACCACTAGCCCCACCTCTAACTGCACCGCGCCCTGCTAGAGCTGGAGGACGTACTAAAGATGCGGCGACTGAAGAACCGGACGACTGAGCAAAACCACTACCCATGCCCTGACTGGGCGCACGACAATCCCACTGAGTATGACCTCTCACCCCACACTCGTAGCATATGGGGATATCCAGGTAACAAGACTCGGTATGGAACCTCCCACACTTAGGGCACAGAGCCCTCCTCTGCTGCTGGAACCTCCCTCTTAGACGACCGAACTGATGGGGTCTCCTGCTACCTGATCTTGGCCCCCAATGACTGCTCTACTGATAACGAGGCACTGATGGCGGCGCACTGGATGAGGACTGAGCATAAGACTGGGATGGCCCTCTCCCCTGAACTGGCCTCCCTCCTCCAACTGAACTCCCTTAGTGGCCCGCTGATCGGGCCCAGCTAATACTCTCCCTCTCCGACCTTATCTTCAATTTTATAGCCTCCGTGGCCTGGGCGAATCCCACCATCATACCATAATTCATGTCTGAGTGCAAGGCAGCTGTAGCAGCTTCATTCACAACCAAGGGACTGAGGCCCCGAACAAATCTTCAAACTCTGGCATCCATAGTCGATACCAACTGAGGAGCGTACTTGGACAACCTCACGAATTCCATGTGGTACTCCCACACACTCATATTACCCTGCTTGAGAACCTCAAACTTCGTAGCACGGACTTCCATAGTCTCGGCAGGCAAGAAGTGATTCATAAAAGCATCAACGAACTCATCCCATCTCGCCGGAGGACTTCCCTCCCCACGGTAATCCTCCCACATCTCGAACCAGGAATACACTACTCCCCTTAGCCTGTAAGATTCTAACTTGACCCCCTCTGTCTCTGTAGCCTTCATAACCCGAATCTTCTTGTACATTTCATCTAGAAAGTATTGCGGATCAGCCTCTAGATCAATACCTAAGAACTTTAGAGGGGCCAACCGCAAAAACTGGTTGACTCTGGAACCGGAGGAATCTCCCTGTCTGCTAGGGGATGCAGGGCAACATGAGATCTTTGGGCCTGAGCGGCCACTAACTAGGTCAACATATGAATAGCTCCCCCGAGGTCCCCATCGGAGGTACCGGGACCTGGAGCTGGAATTGAAGAAGGATCAGGAATATCGGCGGGGAGGGGTTGTAGCACCCTCCGCCAAAGTAGGAATAGGAACACTCTGATATGGAACAGATAAGCCAGATGGATTCAAGGTCGGGGATTCGCTCTCACCCGCACCATCGGGTACAGAATTTACGGCCACACTTGGGGCGACATTGGCCTCTAGGCCGAGTCGATCTCTCTTCATTGGTGCCATCACTGAAAATCTTGAAACAGAGCATGAGTTAGGCAAGAATATTCTCACTTTCCACTTCACCGCACGATATAGAATAACAATCAAAAGGGTGTTTCCTAAATGTCCATGTAGCCCCCAAATTATAGATGTGGTCGACAACACACCGATAAGAAGGGCTCTACTAGACACGGCTCAGAGACATCCTAGGACACTTTTAAAATCTTAGGCTCTAATACCAATTTTGTCACGCCCCAAAATCGAGGGACGCGACTAGCACTCGACCGGATGACCTCAGTCAAGCGAACCTGATTTGCTTTCCCACCCAACGCGTTTCCGCGTGTTTATAACATACATTATTTATGTGAAACAATGAGATAAGCTTAAAAGTGCTTGATTACCACAATAGGTCCAATTTCCCCTCATGTTACATTATTGTACTAGATTTCCCAATTGATACGTATTAGATACAACACTTCCCGATAAGGGCCACGATTACGAATACATACAACCACTGTCCAAAATATATATATATACACCCACATAGTGTCTACGGAGCCTCTAAGAGTACTAGGAGTTTATACAATACTTGTCGGCAACAAGGCCCCGACTATACCTTACAATACAAAATATATTCAAAAAGGAGATGGCATGAACTACACATGCCCCCGAGAGGAAGTGGGGCTCACCAGTACAGCTAAAAAAGGATGAGGAGAAGGCACCACTAACGGCAAGCTGAGCAACCTGCTATGGACTCACCTACATCCATATAAAAGATGTAGCGCCCCCGGCAAAAGGGACGTTAGTACTGTGGAATAGTACTAGTATGTATAAACAAACTTTATCCCAAGTACAATCAAACAATACACAATTAAGGAACAACAATATAACCAATTAATCAATGCACATGGAAGGAAACAACCAAAATCAAACAAGTTTCACAATCTCTCCTCTTTCCCTTTCAACATCACCATATTCAAGAGCTCATAGATTTTCATTTCAGTAGTGATAACGATCACATTTCATCCTTATTACCTCGGCCACCCTTATTACCTCAGCCACCCTTATTACCTCAGCCACCCTTATCACCATAACCCATTAACATTATTACTTCGTGTTGCGACACGCAACCCGACCCCGCCTGACAATTTAAATTCACAACAACAATCACAAACAATTTCATCACAAGAATCATCATTTCAAGGAATACAAGTTCATATCAACAACTTATTTATTTGGGCCCAAAGCACCATAGCTCTTATCAAGTAGTAATTTCATGAACAAGGTGTTTCCATGATCGTCCAATCCAGTTACATCATTTCACAATACTCTTTTTCATTACTTTCCACGTACGACTTTTAACTATTTTACACATTCCCACATTTGAGCACATTATCAATATTTCGTTCATTACACATCCTTTCATGTCAATACTCTTTAGCATTTATGAGCTTTGCACATAATGAGATAGGCACATCAAACACCTTTCACAACCTCATATAGCACGGTAGCATGACAATCAACTAGGAAAATCAGAGAATAGAATCTCACGTCTCAAAATGTTTGAACAATCAATTCACATATTTCCAAACAAGGCACGCATACCAAATACTCGGACCCAACAAAAGGATTCTACAAAGGTTAAAGTTAGCCATACATACCTCGAATCGGGATCTTTCCTCAATTTCTACCTCAATTCACCGGACCTTCCAGCACCTTCGATCTAGTTCACAATACGGCACATTTAAACGTAGAATTAGGAATCATGAACATGTCTTGAACTCATTTGAGCTTTCTACCAAGCACTAGGTGTTCTTTTAGATTAACTAACCCCTTTTTAGTGAAAGGTTACCCAACCTATTTTCCCTTACTAGATTATGGTAAATTGGGTACATGCATGCAAGATTATTAACCCCATCTTTGTGAACTATCCTACCCATGTTTCATTTTAATAAAAATCTGGAAATTTAGGAACAATGGGGTGGAAGCTTACCTCTTAGAGTGGAGAAATTTGTGTTCTACTTGATTAGTTCCAAGCTTGAGTGATGAAGGAATACCAGTTTGATGAAGTTGGGACTTTCTCTCTCTAGAAGCCACTCTTTCCTCTCTCTAATATCTCAGAAAAATGGTTAAAAATGAATGGGAGGGGTCTTTTAATGAACTGGGGTCGGATTTTAGAAATTAGGAGCAATAAGGCCCGACACAAGAATGCGGTCAGGAATGTGATTGCATTCCTTACATGCGGTTCGCAGATCTGACCGCATAATGGCCCTCAAGATGGGCCAAAATCCAGAACACACTGCCCAGGTATGCGACCAATTGTGCGGTCTGCATACACGTTGTGCGATCGCATACTGAACCACATAGTTGACTTCAAATGGGGCAGTAATATGCCTAAGTATGCGACCATTATGCGGTCCCCATACACGTTGTGCGATCACATTGTGCGTCGCATAACACCTACTTTCTGGAAAGTTATATTCTTTAAGTCTCGGGGTACTTTTTTACTCAATTTAGGTCTGTTTCAAAGATTCCCACAATAAAACAACTCGGGGACTCGTTCGACATTATTTTTAAACAAGAAAATTTTACGGGTCCTTACATATACCGTCTATTATGACACTTTGTGTGTTGGCCTTGGGTGTGTTGATGAAGGATGGTAGTGTGATTGCTTATGTGTTGCGCCAGTTGAAGCCCCATGAGAAGAACTATCTAGTGCATGACTTGGAATTTGCAGCTATTGTGCACGCGCTTAAGATTTTTTGGCATTACTTATATAGCGTGTCTTATGAGGTTTGTTCTGATCATCAGAGTCATCAACATTTGTTTATGAAGAAATATTTGAATTTGAAGTATAGGAGGTTGTTGGAGCTACTGAAAGATTGTGACATCACTATCTTGTATTATTTGTGTAAGGACCATATGGTTGTTGATGCCTTGAGTTGGAATGCATAGAGCATGGGGAGTTTGGCATATATTCCAGTTTTGGAGAGGTTGTTGGCTATGAATGTTCAGGCCTTGGCCAATAGTTTTATAAGATTGGATATTTCTGAGCCTACCAGAGTCCTTGCTTGTGTTGTTGTAGAGTCGTCCTTGTTGGACTGTATCAAGGTTCACCAGTATGATGATCCACACTTGTGGTACTTAAGGACACAGTGCAACAAGGTGGTCCCAAGAATGTGGTTATTTGAGATGATGGTTTATGTGACTTGAGGGTCGGAATTGTATTCCTAATGTTGATGGCTTGAGAGAGTTGATTCCTTGAGGAGGCTCACAATCCGCAGTATTCTATTCACCTAGGTGCTACGAAGATGTACCGTGATTTAAAGCAGTATTACTGGTGGCAGAGGATGAAGGACATTGTTTGCCAAAATGTCCTCGGGTCACCCGGGACCCCAACCAACCATCTATACAAGTCCAAAATAATCATACACCTACAAAAATCGTCAAAACACTGAACCGAGGTCGTTTACCAATAATATTAACAGTGGTAATATCTAACCATTTTAAAGTTTTAAAATCAAGCTTTCTTAGAAAAATCACATCTAAACTCTCTATAAAATCAACATATACCCTGCATAGAAGTCATAAAAACCATCAAATAAGACTATGTAAGGTCGCAAATCACCAAACTGGAAGCTATGACTCTAAATAAAATATTGGGTCGTTACATTCTCCACCTTTAAAAGAAACATTCATCTTCGAATGGACATAAAAATGTATTGAGATTGGTAAAAATTTCCAGGTCCAAGTAGCCTCCTCAGTTGGTTGACCTTTCTAAAGCACATTCATAGAAGAAATATCCTTAGACCTCACCTTTCGAATTTGCCTATCTAGAATGGCTACCGGATCTTCTTCATAGCTCAAATCCCCATCAAGTTGCACCATGCAGAAGTCCTATACACGAGGCTTATCTTCATGATACTTCTAGAGCATAGGAATATGAAATACCGAATGTAACCCCGCTAGGATGGAAGGCAATGCAAGCCTTAAAGTAACCTCCCCAACTCTCCCTAAGATCTCAAATAGCCAATAAATATTAGGCTCAACTTTCCCTTCTTCCCAAATCTCATCACACCCTTCATAGGCAAAACTTTTAAAAGTACCTTCTTGCCCTCTATATAAGCTACATAACGGACCTTCTTATCCACATAACTTTCTACATCGGGTGGTTTACTTCAGAAGATTGATAAACTAGTGGAAGTAGGAGCACATTACAAAGGACTTTATGGTAGGTTCGCCATGGACTTTGAGGAAGTTTAATACCATTTGGGTCATTATGGATCAGTTGACCAATTCACCACATTTTATTCTAGTTGTGACTTACTACACTTCAGAGAAGTTGGATCAGATCTACATCAAATAGATTCTTCACTTGCATGGTGTACCCGTATCTATTATCTCATACCGCGATACTTAGTTTACATCACACTTTTGGAGAGTTGTGCTATGTGAGTTGGGCATGCAGGTAGAATCGAGTACTGCATTTCACCCTCAGATATATGGGCAATCTATACACACTATTCAGATATTTGAGGATATGTTGTGAGTTTGTGTTGTTGATTTTAGAGGCCAGCATGATAATTATTAACATTATCGAAGTTTGCCTACAACAACAACTATCAATCCAGCATCCAGATGGATCCATATGAGGACTTATATTGGGGTATATCATTCTCTGGTTGATTGGTTTGATCCTGGAGAGGCTATTTTGGTAGAACAAATTTGGTTCAGGATGCTTTGGAGAAGGTGAAGATGGTTCAGGAGCAACTTTGTACATCATAGTCTGAAATAAGAACTATATGGACAAGAAGGTTTGCGATGTGACATTTATGGAGGGTGAGAAGGTTCTTTTAGAGTTTCACTTATGAAGGTTGTGATAAGGTTTGAAAGAATCACAAGTTGAGCCCGAGGTTCATTGGCCCATTTGAGGTGTAGGAGAAAGTTGGTGAGGTTGATTTTAGACTTGCTTTGCCTCCAAGTATTTTGGTAGGTCATTCGGCATTCTGTGTTTCTATGATTCGGAAGTACCTTGAAGATAAGTTGAATGTTTTGGACTTCAGCATAGTGCAGTTGGATGAGAACCTGGCTTATGAGGAAGAGTCGGTGTCCATTTTTGATAAGGAGGTTTGAATGCTCAGGTCTAAGGAGATCAAGTCGGTGAAGGCGCTTTGGAAAGTCCAGCCAAGCAAGGAGGCTACTTGGGAGGATGAGTCAGTTATGTGGAGCATATATCTGCATTTTTTTTTAACAATTCAGGTACATTTCTAAACCCGTTCGAGGACAAATATTTTTTTAAGAGGTGAAGAATATAATGACCCAATCAATCGTTTTTAATATTTGAACCCCCTTCCCCTGCTTGATGTTTTTCGTATGTGTATGTTATGTGTTATGGCTCGCGAGGATGGGTGGTTTGGTTTTCTTGGGATTCAGGAGTGATTTGGAACACCTAGTTTCATGTTGGAAGTCTTAAGTTGGAAGAGTTAACCTACATTTGGATTTTATGTAAATGACCTTGGATTAGTGATTTGATGATTTCAATAGGTTTGTATGGTGATTTTGGACTTAGGCGTATGTTCGGAATTGGTTTTGGACTTTCCTAGAGGGTTTTGAGCTTATTTACTAAAAGTTGGAAATATAAAAAAAATTGGAGAGTTTTTGAATTTGACTGATAGTTGACTTTGATGATATCAGATTCGGATTATTGTTTCGAAACTAGGAATAGGTGCGTTTTGTTGAATGGAGCTTGTTTAACCAAAGAATTAGATCCTTTGACTAAAGTTTATTTTTAAGATGAATATGGGTTACTGATAATCAAGATAATGTGAAAATGAATAATAGACAATATTACAGAAATAAAAGATCGAAGTTGATTGTATTCGAGAATCAGATGCCTTTACAAACTGTATTCCCCTCCATTATATAGGAGATTCTTATAACGTACGACTCCTTCTATGGTTACTCATTAATGACTAATTATGACATTAATGAGGCGTTACAAAGGATAACGGTAATAGGGATTCAGTTACATAATGTTCAAGAAATCAATTATGGATCCTTGAATCTGTTCGTAGCTTTGTCTAGATTCATTCTGACCGTGCCTCTCTCCCATTTTGATCAAGTTGAATTTCCCATGGCTGATAAGTTCGTGGGTTTACTGAATCGTGCATCTTTGTACCGTACCTCTTCAAAGAGTTACGTCCAGCTGTCGTGTTTTCCTGTGTCCACATGACTGGCTGAGTTCTCAAAAGTTGGCTTACGTGTGAAACTCTTTTTTACGAATACAGATAGTCCCCCCACTTACCATATATTTAACGATTAATATTTGGTAAGTGGATATTCATTTATGGCGGGACTATTTTGCCGCCGCTTTTCCTTGAATCATTGTATCCTTCTCTGCACCATAGGTGTTGTTTGTCACTTCCATTTAATGATCATACCACGTGTCCTTTTTGGATTGGTTTTGCATTTACTCAGCACCTTTTAGGGCTTTTTACGGCTGTGCCAGTCTCGAAGTGACATCTTCAATTATGACTTTTCATCATTATTTTCCTTTTTCATCATGTTTGACGGTTGTCTTCAAGTATAAATATATGTTTTCCTTTCTTTGCTTTCACGAAACACTTTTCTAATTTTGTTTTTCTGTAAAGAATTTTCTCCTTTGCCTTTGTAAACATGTCTTCTTCTAACCAACCTCAAAGAGTAATAGACATTGAAAGCTTAGCGCCATCTTCTGCTCCGACTAGGAGTCGGAGGGGTGGTAGAATTAGAAGTCTAGTATCTACTCCTTCGAGGGGATCTTCTTCTTCTCAGATGGTACCTCCCCCTTCCACTAGATCTCCAGTTTCCCCGAGATTTAGGGTTTCTCGATCTTTGTCTAGGGGTAGAGGCAAACGCCTTCGTGAACCTGGAGTCGATGAAATTGTTCCTGTTGAGTTTGTTTTTGCCAGGTATAGTCAAGTTCTTGTAGATCAATCTTCTTCTCTTTATAGTTAGAAAGATATTCAACCCTTATAACTGAGGGTCAGATTTCCCTTGTTCGAAGGGAGTGCTTCTGGAAATCTGACTTTCCTGTCTATATTCCGAATAGTAATCAAAGAATAACGTCTTACAAAATGGTATATTCTTTTGTTTATACGTATCCTTTCACTTTATGGTTTAGACCCCCCATTGACCTAATTATAATTGGGTTTTGCCATTTTTTCAATATATGCTTAGGACAAGTTGGACCGCTTGTGTGGCGAGTTGTCGCATGCCTTAGGAGTTTGGCTTCTTTAGCCTCGGTTCCTTTTACCTTCAACCATATTATTCACCTCTACTATCCTATGTTATTTCATGAAGGGTTTTTACTCTGACTGCTAGAAGAAAAAGAGTGTTAGTAACCCCTGGAGACGATAAGGATAAGGGTTGGTACCTCCGGTATGTCGTTGTACCCACTGCTGGTTTAGTGGGTTAAGAAAATCTTCCCTTCACTGAGAAGTGGAATCGTGCACTTGAGTATGCTTTAGCTCACTNCGGTATTTGTGATTGGGTAGAAAAACTGTTATCTGTTGCTCCTTCTGAAGAAAGATCTTGGAAGTACCTCGCTGGGAGGTACGGTTAGCAAGTAAATACCCACATTAAGTGAAGCTTTTGTTCTTGCTTCTTTCCTTACTCGAGTCTTTTTTTTTCTTTTGTCGTTTAACTTTTTTCCCTTTTTAATAGGATTCTCTGCTCGTGGGGTGTCTGCTTCCTCTATCCCGAAGATGTCCTTGGCTCAAGCCCAGGAAATTATCATTGTTTCATCTTCCTCAAAGAGGAAAATTAGTGAATCTCGTTCCATGGAGGAAGAGGAAGAGGGTGCTTTAGTACCCAGGCCACGGAGAAGGAAGATGGTTTTAGATGACGAGCCTGCTGCCTCAACCTTGCCTTCCGTGTCTGTGATCGAGCCCCCTGTATTTGATGATGTTTCACGTTCCCCTTTTCGTGATGGTATTGATCTTGCTCCTGACAACGTCCCTTTGGCTGCTGTCTTTCCTGCTTCTTTGAGAGAAGCTGCTTCGTCTATTCCTTTGTCTATCTCAGCTTCTGCTGCTGCTTCGCCTGTAACTTCTTCAACTCTTCAACTTTCTGTGCCTGCTCCTTTGTCCGTGGCTTCTCCAGCTCCTCAACCTTTCGTGCCTGTTGTTTTTCCATCTCTACCTGCTTTCATGCCTTCTGTTAGGGAAGTAGGGTCTTCCACTAGAGAGATGCGGGTTCCAACTGAGGGAAACCTTTTCAAGAAGACGGGTGAGCCTGAAGTGTGGCTCAAGCCTTTGATAGGTCCCGCTGAAAAAGCAAAGCTAGCTATCCACAGTGCTTTTACATGGGCCAATGAGGTCGTGCATACCTCTTTGAAGGTATGGTGTAAGTTATACTCTTTCACTCTCGTATATGAAATTTACCATATCTGACCGGTTTACTTCTTGTAGATTAACCTCATAGGCATGGAGCTTATGAAGAGGATTTCAAACACAGACCAAGAGACAAGAGAGTTGCAGGCAGAAGTTGATAATTGGAGAGCACAGTATGATAGCCTAAGGATTGACATGGACGCTTTAGAAGAGGAGAAGAGTACCTTGAAGCGGCAGATGAGACTTATGGCAGCAAAACTAGCAGTGGATCGGGCTTCTTGCAGTCAAGCTGACAAAGACAAGAGTGTTCTGGAGTCTTCGTTCG
>ML407961.1:0-111382 GCA_005239525.1 Nicotiana knightiana | reverse complement strand
CTTTAGAGGAGTCGATTGTTCCATTAAGGGCCGCTCATGAAGCTGCGGAGGCGGAGAAGGATGGGTTGAGAGCTGAGCTTCAAGTGTGGGCACAAGATTATGAAGATTTAGAAGAGGTGGATGCTGTTGATGTGAGCTGGGCGTATATGAATTCTCGCCTCGACACATTGATTGAAGTGAGTCAAGAGGGTTTCGAGCTTAGTGCTGAAATAGCCAAAACTAAGGAAGCCATGGAGAAGGCTCAACAAGGTCATAACCTCTCTTCATCTGATGGTGAGATTCTAGCCGCTCATGCCTCTTCNTCAAGAGGGTTTTGACCTTAGTGCTGAAATAGCCAAAACTAAGGAAGCCATGGAGAAGGCTCAACAAGGTCATAACCTCTCTTCACCTGATGGTGAGATTCTAGCCGCTCATGCCTCTTCATCCTCAGTTGCTCCCGCTCCTTCTGCCACTGAAGTCAACCCCTCTTCTTAAAAAGATCTAGTTGGTTTATCCCTTTTTTTCTTTTTCTTTGTATCAATTGGTGGTTACCCCCAGTCCCATCGGGGGTAAATTTGGATTTCCTTTAAGTACCCAAATGAAAACTTAGGGGCCCCACAATGTAAATATAAAAATCTTATACGGCTAAGTAAAAGTTAATACTTAGTTTTAGTCGTTTTAATATATAAATGTTAGTTCGACTTTTGTTGAGCTTCTGTTTCACTCTTTAAGTCTTTTGGATACTTTATTTTTCAAGGTTTTAGTTTTACCTTTGAGTTTTTCATGTGGGATGCTTTAGACTACTTGTACCTTTTTTATAATAGGCACGGTGTCATATTAAATGTGTGCCTTTTTATAATAGGCATAGTTTATGGAAGAGGGCCCTTTATAATTGACATGAAGAAGACGTCTCAACTTCATGATAATGCAATAGAGTGATAGGAGTTTTACACATGTTTAAGAATGTTTCCAAGGAAAAGTTTTTTGTTTGAACTTCCATGACATTTTACATGTGTTTGGTTATCGTCAAAAACTCACGTTTGCAACTGTTTTTGTTTAACAGATTTAATACACTCTTGTATTTCGTAACTGTTTTCATAGGTAACAGTTCTTCGATATTAATACAAGGAAATAACTGTTTTTCACTCGTAACAATTTTTATAAAGATTGGGGTGTTTACACGCAACTGTTTTGGAAACAGTTTCTAATAAGTACGAGGGAAATGTTTTCTTATTTGTAACTATTTTTATTTGATAATAGTTTCTTGAACAAATACAAAGGTTTAGATCTTTCATCCATAACTGTTTTATTCGAGAACAGTTTTTTGAATGAGTGTATTGATGATGATCTTTTACCCCTAACTGTTTTTGTTACAACAGTTTTGAATAAGTATAAAGATGTACATTTCTTTCTCGTGACTAACATTTTGCCTTTCAACCTGAATATGTTCGAAGGTTTTTGCTTTTTTGCATTAGGCTTTGTATTTGGATGGCTCTTTTGATTTCTTTCAATTCTACTCATGTCACTTGTCTCACTGGGTAGATAGGTTCTTAGGTTCAAGCTTTTGGCTTTCTGATAGTCTTCTTTGCTTCGTCTTAGCCTTCCATACTATATAGTCACCCAAGTGTTTGAGCTTTGAAGAATGAAATCTCGAGCCCTTGATTATTCCTTTCCTTGTGGTCCTTTTCCTGAAAAGGAAAAACATTCCGGACTCAAAGGTATATAGTTTTTTAGATGATGACTGCTTAACCCCTTTTAAAATGTCCATCAGAAAGTGTAACCCTAGACCGGGAATTGTGTTATTTCCTCGCGTCTTTGCAGGTCTAATATCATCATCTGGTGATGGATTAGCTTTGTGCCTATCATCTAAAAAAGTTAGTAAAAATTTTAAATGTTCAAAATAAACGTGTGATACCTGACGGGGGGTATTCTTTTCTTTTTAGAAGTAATACTTCTTTAGATGAATGGCGTTCCAGCTTGTTGGTAGAATTCTGCCGTCCATAGCTTCCAACTCATAGGCGTCTTTTCCAGCTATCCCTCGAATTTTGTAAGGTCCTTCCTAGTTTGGATTTAGCTTTCCTGCACCTGCTTATTTTGTTGATTGAAAGACTTTTTTGAGGACGAAGTCCCCAATTTTAAAGTACCTGCGATGAGCTTTACGGTTGTAATAATGCTCTATGATTTGTTTTTGAGATGCCATCCGTATCAATGCTACTTCTCTCTGTGGTTCGAGCAGGTCCAGGTTGGTCCTTAATTCGTTGATGTTTTCACCTTCCATGGCCGTCGAGAACCTTATACTTGGTTCGCCAATCTCTACAGGTATTAAGGCTTCTGAGCCATAAACAAGTGCGAACAGAGTTTCTCCCGTGGCTATTTTTGAAGTTGTTCTGTATGCCCATAGTACCACTGGTAACTCATCAGGCCAGTTTCCTTTGGCTTTACCCAGCCACTTTTTTAGATTGTTGATGATGAACTTATTTGTTGACTCAGCTTGACCATTAGCCACGGGGTGGTAAGGCGTTGAGGTGATCCGCTTGATTTTCCAACTTTCGAAGAATTCTGTGATTTGCGAGCGGGCCATTATCACACACGATCTCCTTTGGTATTCCAAAGCGGCATATTATGTTTCGCCATAAGAAGCTTTTAACTTCCTTTCTCGCACTTGTTTGAACGCTTCCGCCTCTACCCATTTTGTAAAATAGTCAGTTAGTACGAGTAAAAACCGTACCTGTCCTTTAGTTGTGGGAAGAGGTCCTACTATGTCCATATCCCATTTCATGAAAGGCCATGAGGATATTATTGGATGTATTATTTCCGCTGGTCGATACATGTTATTGGCAAACCTTTGGCATTTGTCACATTTGGATACGAAATTCTCGGCTTCCTCTTCCATCTTAGGCTAATAGTATCCGGCTCTGATTAGTGTTTTCACTAAGGATCTAGACCCTGAGTGATTTCCACAGTGTCCTTCGTAGACTTCCTTCATCACAAATTCCATTTGGTTATGTCCAAGGCATTTAGCTAGGGGTCCCCCTAACATCTTGCGATAAAGTAAATTGCAAATAAGGCAGTACCGTGCAGCTTTGCGGCGTAATGCTTGAGCCGCTTTCCTGTCTTCAGGCACAGTGCCATTCTGCAAAAAATTAAGAATTTTGTTTCTCCAGTCCCAGGTTAGGTTGTTGAAAGTTACCTCATTCCTGTCCTGGTCTATTATTGAATGAAATAATTGAACGACAATTGTATTGTCTTTGTTCGTTACTTCCATGACTGTTGCGAGGTTAGCTAGTGCATCTGCCTCTGCATTTTCTTCTCTAGGTATTTGCACTACCTTCCATGTTTTGAATTGTCTCACGAGCTCCCGTGCTCTTTCAAGATACTGTTGCATTCTAGTCTCTCGTGCAATGTAAGTCCCTTGTATCTGATTTACTACCAGTTAGGAATCGCTGTTGATCACAATTTGCTCGATTGAGAGCTCCTGTGCAAGTTCAAGCCCTACAATAACAACTTCGTACTTTGCTTCATTGTTAGTGATATGATAACACTTTATAGCTTGCCGTGACTTTTCACCCATGGGTGATATCAAGACTATGCCTAAGCCAACGCCTTTTACATTTGAAGAACCATCAGTGACCAAGGTCCACAGGCTTGGATTAACACCGTTAAAGAGTTGTAACTCTTTTTCTACTTCAGATACAATGCCATTACTAAAGTCAACAACAAAATCAACTAGTATTTGAGACTTAATTGCAGTCCTAGGCTGATAAATTATCTCATGCTCACTTAGTTCTATGGCCATTTGGCTAATCTTCCTGACAATTCTTGTTTATGCAGAATATTTATTAAAGTATATGAGGTCACAACAGTGATTGGGTGGCATTGAAAATAGGGTCGTAATTTTCTAGATGTCATTATTAAAGCTAAAGCTAACTTTTCTAGATGCGGATATCTAGTCTCAGCATCTAGCAAAGTTTTACTTACTTAATAGATAGGTGATTGTTTACCGTTTTCTTCTCTTACCAATACTGCACTTACAACAATTTCTGAGATAGCCAGGTAGATGTACAATCATTCCCCTTATTTTGGCTTTGAAAGCAGTGATGGTTAAATCTTCAGGTTCTTGAGGGTTTGCTGACATTCTTCAGTCCATTCGAACTGGTCCTTGTGTACTTTATTGAATAATATTGAGCATATCCTCTTTGATGATGAAATGTTATTTCGGATTATTACGATGATGGTATATTTGGACATATTGAGAGGATTGATTTATGGCACGATGTATTTGCCATGTAATTATGAGAATACTGTTATTATTATGGCACACGATCTTTGTCGTACAGTTATGATAATATTGTTACTGTTTTGCACGAGTATTGTAATGTGCAACATGTGGATTTAAATTCCGCCTTAGGTCATGATGGTGCCTAGCTGCACTTGCTAAGCAATTCAACTTACAATTAATAAAAATATAAATCAGATTCCTTTTATTAACAAAGTCATATCATACATAAAGAAAAAAATAATCTCAATGCAGTAGAATATCTAATACTATCATAATATGACCCGAACACGGCCAAAATAATACAACATCCAAGAACTAGGTGACACAAGTACACGAACAACTACTAAATGAGTATAAGTCTGAATACATAGCTATCTTAAATTTTTTAAAAATAGACAAAAAATAGTAAAAAGACAGGGACTCAGGCACTGCGAAATGGATCCACAGAGTGCAGCTCGCCCTAAGTCTCTGAGCGACTACCTAGGCTCAACAAGAGGCTCCACTAGCAACCATTTAAGGATCTGCACGAAAAGATTTACGGAAGCATAGTATGAGTACACCATAATTGGTATTCAGTACGTATCAAGTCTAACCTCAAGAAGAGTAGTGAGGCTAAATGCATCGGGATACTTGCAACACGGATATAAATAATAAAGGTAGAACTGAAATGGTAAATAATCTCCTGAATAACAAGTATCAAGATATCAACAGTCAAAACGTATAAAGCGTGCTTTTTCCAGTACAAGAGATAGCATATTGTTGCTCAGATATAGCATTTAAAGGTTGCATGCTTCAATCAATGGAGTCAGGCTCCCAACTCTCTCTCTCTCTCTCTCTCTATATATATATATATATATATATATATATATTAGATGGTGTTTTCCCGTGCTAGCACGGGTCCAATGTTGGATTAGAAATTTCATTTTCTTTTAGATAGAAGTGTTTTAGAGTGGTCATTAATGATATAGAGTGTCGGTCATGGGTCAAGACTCAAAGAGTTTGAGTCTCAGTTATAAGTATTCAAATTAAACTCAGTTCTTGAGTTTTTATCTTAGTACAATATTTGAATACAGTCAGTTCATGATGAAATAGTCCATACCAGATACACATGCGCTACACTGGAAGGTTCCACCCTATACTACATTTTGCCTTTTTTTTCGTTTCGCAAAAATACAAATATTTTTTCTCCACGTGCAATAAAAAAGTTTGTACATGTAATGTAAAATGTTTTTGTTCCTATGTACTCTTGGTTAGAAGAGCCAAATGCTTCAAAACAACACTCTGAAAACCTAAGTTGCTCTGACACGGGTGTAGATGTTCGATACGGGTGCGGATCTAGATATCAGATCTTTCAGGATGTAAATTCTAAGATTTGGGGATACGGATCCTAGTACGGATACGGTACGGGGATCCGGCTAAAAATAATTAAAAACATAAAAATCTTTCTAATTTATGAGAATTTTTGTGGAATACTTACGTATAACTTGTAAAGTGTGGATTTCATTTTTATTCTCAAGTTGCAGATAAATAAAAGATTGATTACCTAGATAAGATATGTTATTTTCTTCAAATTTACCCTAGTCTTAGTTCTGATTTTGGTAATTGTATCTCGTGTCGAATTTTTCTGTCCGTCGTGGTCAAAGTACCCAAAATTGTTTGACAATATCCGGTAGGGATCCCATACCCACACTCATACTAGTGTCGTATCGACACGGGTACGGCACCTAAACTGCCATATCGGAGCAACTTAGCTGAAAACTGCTCCCAAGCTCTTCTATATTGGACGACATCCTATTGGATATGCCTGGAACAACCTCTGAAAGTTGAACTCCAATTTCAAAACCAGACTCATCAGGAGAAACAGTTGTCTGTGACAGTAAAACATGCTATGCATTGTTCTTTTAAATACTCAGTTCATGGTGTGAAATTTGTGAAATCAAGGAAACTGAAGAGAAATCTATAAAGAGAAAGAATGATGACACATTGTAGTAAATCAAAATAGAAGAGTACATCATTCATTAATTAATTATTCATAGATAATTAAAGGGAACAAAATAAATAAAATATGTTATTTTCCTTATGAGAGGTGTTCCAATATGCCAAATACAAAAGTATCATGGCTACAATCATTTGACAGTTGGGATTGTCCCAACTCACTTTGTTTGTTGTAATTGCGAACCTTGATTGCAATCAAGAAATCACATGATCAATGTTGCTACCTGTTTACCTCGAAAATACGAGTAACAATTAAATTTGATTTATGATTTTAAAGATATTTGATATAATTCAATACTAATTGATAATCAAGAAGTATAAAGTATAAATGAAGGAAATGAATGAATCAAATCAGTGTTACTTAAGTTGTATAGACCTCGAGCTTAGTGACCTCGAGATGAACCAAGAACAATAAAAGATAAAGGACAACTCTGACGGACAATGATTCTTTGCCAATTAGGTGATCCTTACAAATGATTAGGGTCCCCTTTATATAGGAGGGGAACCCTAAATAATGTACATTTATATTTACAATAAAGAATCTTATTGGGACAGCTGTATAACCACCTAGTACGGATTTGTACTAATTCGTACAAATCTATTCCAAAATTTACACCATGATCTTGGGGACGTGGCGAGAATCTTATCCTTTTGTAACAAACTCATAACGACTCTATTTTTTAATCGATCGTACTTGGCTTCGATATTCCTCGAGCACTTAGGTCTTCGAGCCTTTTTTTCCTGCCTTCGAGACTGAGCTAGGTGTTTATCGAACTTCTTCCTTTGTAAGACCTCTCGAGCCTACAAAATCTGGGTCATATGATTTTGACCGTATACAGATAGTCCCCGCGTTTCTTAGAATAAAATAATAAGAAATGATTTGATTCCCATCCCTTCGATGCCTCAATCATGATGCCAAACCTCATGACGTCAGCGATTGATGTGATTGAAAGGTCGCGTCTGCACAGTTCTCCAAGGCCATTAATTGAAGGCGAGTGATGGTCGGCCGTTTGGCTTCCCCAATACGCTTAAGCAACCTCTATAAATAACCCAACTCCTCAATTTTGCAAACTTTACTTCTGAAAGCGTTCTTAAAATCTCATTAGCTTCTTCAATTTCTCTGAGCTTACCCTTCTCTCAACTTGTTCTTATTCCATCACCAACTTCTTCTTTTCTTTTGAATTTCTCAACAACAATGGCCAAAACATCTAAGAATATTCCCTAGAAAGAGAAACCTCTTCGTCATCACGGTCGTCTAGAAGTAAGGTGGTGGTTCCACTTAGTATCGAGGAGTGTATTCCCGGACCGTGTGAAACAACTTCCGATTTCAAAATCGATAAACCTGCCTCAGTCTCTGGTCGATGTGAACCCATGTCCTGGTACATTAGTTTGATAACCGAAGCCGAACTCAAGAAGGAAAAAAAAATTGCAATTGGGAGAAAAAAGACGTGGTGATCCCTTCCTCTGAAGAGGACATTACTACTCACAAAATAGAGTACCTGAGCGTGTATACATATCCATTTACGTTGGGTCCCGTAGATCCTGCTCTGGGTCCCGTAGATCCTGCTCTGGGTCCCGTAGACCCAGTCATTCTCGATTTTTTCCAACAATACCAAATGCTCTTGGTCAGATCTACCCCTCATTCTGGCGAATCGTCAATCTGATCAGATACTTCTCGAGCCAGGTCGAAGGGATGTCTTTTACCCTCGACCATTTGATCAGGCTATACAGCCCTCGCCTTTATCGAGGTGGCTTGATAAAGCTGCAATGTCGGTCCTCAAAATCTCTCTTCTCTACCATATATTAGGATAAGGATCGAGGATGGATGAGCCAGTTCGTCCGAATCAGGACCTCCGACCTGATTCTTGCTGAGAGGATGCCATTCCCCGAGGAATAGAACATGAAACGTAAGTACAAGCTTATCGATAGTGATTGAATACTCCATTTTTTCTGCTCCTTTCTCGACCTCATCCCTTTCTCGATCTCATTTCTTTATAATGATGCAGATGTTGCTTGATTTCCTGATGCGATTTCGGACCTCCCAGGTAGGGTTCGGCTTCTGGCCTCTACTTCTTCATACGTCGAACGCAGCTGGCATGATTTGGTCAAAGGTCGATGGGAGGCCAAAACTCATGGTGAGTTCTATTGTTTGCATATTTTTGTTTAGTGAAATACTTACTTTTATTTTAAGCAGGCCTCGAAGAATCGTTGCTATGTGGTCGCCCCCGCCCGGTGAAGAAGAAATCCCAAAGCCTGTTAAGGAGAAGAAAAGGAAGAGGGAGTCACCTGAAAGTTCCCCGAAGCCAAAGAAAATCAAGCTTCAAAAGCCTAAGGCCGATACCGTGGCCCTATCTCCGGAAATGGCCCAACATCTTTTTGCTGAGAATGAAAAGAGAGACGGTGAAGAGGAAGAAGATGATGGCTGCCTGGTGGTAGCTCGGAAAAGAGGAAGCATTGATGCTTCGAAGGCCACTAAACCGATGGTGGCAGATGTGGTTCAATCTCTAACCGAAGAGATTTCGGAGGGGATCTCGAGCAAAGTCCCCAAGCCATCTGGTGAAAAAGTGCATCTCGTCCCGGGTGACGTTTGGTGGGGGGGGGGATCAAAGAGCCTAATTCTGAAGCCCTTCAAAGACAGGACAACATCCCAGTTGAATCACTTGGGGTAATAAATGTAGACGATTCACCGCCGGGCTCGGTGTTCTCCAAGGGGCAAATACGAGACGCCCAGGCCATGAGGACTTCAGATGTGAGAATGTCCCATGGGGAGAATGACATCTTTCGGGAGTGACTTGCAGGGATCGAGGAGTGTCCCGATCTTGACTCTTCATTTATCTTCGATGAGGCTCAAAGACTTTTCAAACAAGTAAGTTTATGTCCTCGAAGTTACGATCTAGTTTGATTCCTATCTTCCTGATTTCTAACTCTTTCTATATGAAGGCCACACTCCTTCACCAACAAGCATTTTCCAAATCTCGGGCTGAGCTCGCCCAATGTGAAGCTGAGCTCAAGAAGCTGGTGGAGGAAAGGGACAGCCTTAAGGTCCTCTATGTTAAAAAAGAGGGGGAAATCAACGATCTCCGAGTTGAATCGATGAAGGCTTGCCAAGAACGAGCCGAGCTTATTGAGAAGTTACTATAGCCTTAGAGGGCCTATTATGGATTTACTTGGTTTCATGACTAACATTTCTACTTTGCAGTTCTATTAGAAGGGCGAGCTGGTCGAGCAACTTCGAGAGGAGCTCAAGATGAAAGAATCTTAGACCCTAGGGTGGAGACAACACATGGGTCATCTCGCCTCAGAGAAAGATACACTTCCGGAGCAACTAACTTCTATGAACACCAGCTTCAAAATGCGAAGGAAGAAATCTTGGCCCGGGGATGCAAAATCGAGGAGCTCAAAGCTAAATTGGATGTTGAGCTTGCGAAAGCCAAATTCGAGGCGGAGGCATTTGTGTCCTCGTACCGAGCTGACGCTGAAGCTGCTAACACTCGGGCGAAGTAAGGCTATCATGTGCCCTTAATCATGCTAGGTTGCAGTCCCGGAGAAAAGCCTTCGAGGAGGTGCACGCTCGAGGCTTCGACCTCTCAGGTTATATTGAAGAAACAAAAATTTTGGAGGAATAGGTTACCGCTTTGTTCTCCGATGACGAGGGTTCCACTAGTGTCTCCAAGAGTGAGGAAGATGAAGATGAAGTCCCCAAGGAGGGTTTTCCCGAAGACGCAGCTCCCGAAGATGCAGCTCCCGAGGATGTGAGCCCAAAGTAGATTAGGCTCCTTAATTTTGTTTTTGTATTTTTGTGTAAGGGGCCCTTGTAAACATCTTTTGTGAATATCTCTTATAAATAAAAGGATCTCTTTGCTTCATCTTTGGTTTGTGTTGAATTCTGTTTCGTCTTCATTTGCGAAAACATTTGATGTTATAACTCTTATGAATAGTCCAAATGTTGGCGTGGACTCAAAATATGATAATCCCTTAGGCTTTCTATCGATTAACGGGCGATCTTTATAATAGAATACCTCTTAAGGTTTTTGTTAATCCTCGAGCCAAGCTTAAGTCGATTCAATGCGATCTCAGAATGATGGGTCTCTTGAGTCCGAGTTGAGTGAGAGCAAGGTCTCGAAACCTATATGTTTTGGCCCTTAGGCTCTTTTAGGTCGGGACAATTTGGTCTCTAAAGCGGCTATAATTTTTCCCAATTTTTGGCTAAAAGACTTAGTGAGAATTTTTCTATGCCTTAGCATGTGTTTTTTGTTCCCGTTGGGTTTTTTTGAAGGTTCGGCTGATCGGAACCTTATTTGTATTTTGTTTGTGTAAACATACTCGAATACCTCATAAGGCTTTTTTGAAGGCTGATGTTATCGAAGCCTTTAAATTGCTCGAGGGCTGATTTTATCGAAGCCCTTTGTCATTTGCTTTTTCCAAGGGTAGCCTGATTTAACATATTTTTTCGAAGTGTTTGAAGGCCTTTAATTTATGGGGGAAGTCAGACGTCTCCGAGCCGCATTATTTCGGCCGTAGCCTTTTTATATGACTGTAGTCTTTAATATGGTCGTAGTCTTCGAGTATGTCTCTTGGACTTATTTCCCTATAACCTTTCGAAGGCCTTGGCCTTTACATCAAGGTGATGCCTCATTGAGGTCTTATGAGTTCGAGTTTTTGATGACTCGGATGTGTTGATTGTCGATGACAGTCCCCGAGTATTCGGGATATATTTGCGTTCTGGCTCTTGGGCCATTTTTCGTAGAATTATAAGTGTAGAGCTCGTATAATAGTAAACTTATTTGAGATGCAAAGTATTTTTGTTTGAAAGGAATGCTTCTTTGGGTAATTGATATATGCGTACTTATTTTATCGTCGGGGCTCAATTATTTTATATGGACACAGTTCATCTGACCATTTGTCCCATTACAAAGTTATCCTATCGAGGCCCTCCTAGGCGTGAAGTATTTTCCTCGAAAATATGATCTCCGAGGGTGATGCCCCCACTATTCGAGGTTGATTGAAAAGAAGTCTTGGATACTGTTGAGTTCTCCTTAGGTAGAATATAGTTGTTGCCTCGTTAAAACCTTGCCGGCAAAACCTATTTGAGATAAAACCCAATCTAAGGGAAAAAGAGTGCACCGCATTCTTTAAAACCTAAGGTATTCGAGTTGAAGAATGCCTCGACGTCTTCAATCGAACATCTGCAAGTAGTTAGTCTTAAATATAAATGGAAAAAGGAGAAGGTTATACCTTAGCAATAATATCGTTTGAGTAGTGATACATTCCAATTGTTTGGTAGTTGTTCGCCTTCCATTGTGCTAAGTTTGTAAGATCCCTTCCCCACAACTCCAAGGACTCGGTACGGTCCTTCCCAATTGGGGCTTAGCTTTCCTTCATTTGGGTCTCGAGTATTGAGGGTGACTTTCCTCAAAATTAAGTTCCCGACTTCAAAATAGTGAAGGTTCGCCCTTCTGTTATAATACCTCTCGATCTTCTGCTTTTGTGCGGCCATTCGAACAAGCACAGCTTCATGTTTTTCATATAGTAGTTCGATACAGGTGTTCATAGCCTCGTGGTTTGAATCCTCGGTAGTATGCTGAAACCTGATGCTAGGTTCCCCGACCTCGATCGGAATCAACGCTTCGGACCCGTACACCAAAGAGAATGGAGTTTCCCCCGTGCTCGATTTTGACGTTGCTCGATACGCCAATAGCACCTCGGGCAACACTTCTCTCCATTTCCCTTTAGCATCATTCAACCTCTTTTTCAAGTTTTGGATAATAGTTTTGTTTGTGGACTCGGCCTGGACATTTGCGCTTGGGTGATACGGCGTTGATAAAATCCCTTTTATCTTGTGATCTTCGAGGAACTTTGTCACTTTGCTGTTGATAAATTGTTCCCCATTATCGCATAATATTTCAGCGGGTATCCTGAACTGACACACGATGTGGTCCCATATGAAATCTGTGACTTATTTTTCTCTTACTTTCTAAATTTTGTGCTTCCACCCACTTCGAAAAGTAGGTAGTCATAAACAAAATGAACTTAGCTTTACCTGGTGCCGTTGGTAGGGGGCCAACGATATCCATCCCCCATTTCATGAATGGCCACAGGGATAGGACCAAATGGAGTTGTTCATCGGGCTGATGGATCATTGATGCAAACCTTTGGAATTTGTCACACTTTCGAACTGATGTTTTAGACGTCAATACCACACAAGAAGATAGGTTACTTTGTATGGTACCCAATTTTCGAGTGTTGTCTCAATAGAAGAACCTGGTTCTTCTTGATGTACTTACTTCTACTGTTGCGGAATACTAAAAGCAGTAAAGTAAAAACTCAGATATTTTTACGTGGAAAACACCTGGCTCAAAAGGTGAAAAAACCACGACCTACTCCTCAGTAGGATTTGCTCAAACTCTTCACTAAAACCACTGAGCCAAACGGACTTACAAAATAAACTCTTTTGTAATCCTAGGACTAACTCTAATCCCTTTGTAGTAACTAGCCCCTAGCTAATTTCTACAAGCTTCAAGTTAACTCTAACTTGAACAATGCGTACCTATTACAATTGCTTCTATGAAAGCTGAAAAGATACAATATTAAAAATCCTACTACAATCAACTAGACTCAATAATTAATCAGATGGAACTGGTTCTTCTAGTTGAACTGTAGCCTTTTAATCGCACAATGACTCTGCTAGCAAATTAACTCTGGGAACTTTGCTTTCATACTTTGATTCAATTCAACTTTTGTGCGTGTAGAATTCCAGCAGAAATACATCAAGTATTTATAGAATCAGTCAGTTGAGCTTGTCATCCAATTCTAGTCCAACTCTACCTGGGTGAACAAATTCGTACCAAAATCAACTTCCTTTCTTTTGTTACTTTTCTTGTTGAATTCGACTTCTAATCTTCTCATCAATTTGCAACCTTTTCGCATTAGCAGACAATCTCTTAGTTCATTGATATTTCACATTCACAAATATCTCCTATGCATATACGATTCATGTGCCAGCTATTCAGTTCAAGATGTGTGCTCTGATGGACCTGGTTCAACTGGTCAGCCATTTGTTAATCTTCAAAACTATGCAGTGACATGGGTCAACAAATTCCCCCTTTTTGATGATGACAAACTTTGTGCTTAATCATGTATACACTTCAAACACTTTGTATGGTTTTAAGCATTAATCATAGAGATTCCGGGTTCATTAGGTTATAAATATCACAAAATTTTTTTGAAAAAGTTCAGCACATATCTTCCCCCTTTTGGCATCATCGAAAAGTTTGCAAAATGATATACTTACCAGATTTATTAATTATTACTCATGGCCAATGGGGCAACTGCAGGTGCAAAGCATGATTAATCAACACAAGAAGCCAATAAATGTAAGCTAACTAAGAAATTGAGACAAGGAAATAACTAGAAGCAAAATTCATTTATTAGTAATGATTATCAACCACCATACAGAAAAACAAAAACAAACCAACCATGAGCAAAAAATAGAGTAAAACTAACTGAAACTGAATNCCTTTGCTAATTCAGTCCTAAGAGCATCCCGCTCAGCTTCAACCTCAATCACACGAGACTTCAAACGAAGGATCTCCATATCCTTAATCTCGTTTTCCTGCACCAGAGTTCTAACCTTGTTGTTGACTGGTTGCTTCCTAGATGAACCAGGTTCATCCACAGGAACATTTACATGGTAGTCACATGTCAGAAAAGTTTCCTTCCCAAAACAGTCTCTTGCAGTAGCGATCTCAGCCTTATTCACTGGAACCCCAAAATGTGCGAGCACTGCTGTCAGAATGAAGCCATATGGAATTGTGTGTGCTTTGGTTCCATTAACAACTCTGTCCAAGAGTTGGATGATGAAAGCCAGCCAATTTATTTTCTTTCCCCTGTACAAGCACTCCATCAAGGTAAGATCCATATAATTTGCAATATGCCTTCTTTCTTGTCTAGGCATTAGGAACTTGATGACGAACTCAAAGAGTAGCTTGTGCTCTGGCTTCATTTCACTCTTGTAAACCGGCCTGGTTTCAATATCCTTCTCACTATCACTGAAGAATCTGGTGATGTTGATTGCTGAGGCCATCCCATCTAGACAAGGCCATCTTTGCCTTGTGTAGTCCTCATAGCCCTCAGCTGGTATGTTCAGAATAATACCCAGTTCTTTAGTATCAAAGGAAACTTCAATTCCTTTGACCATTGAGGTGACCCTGCCTTCCTTGAAAATGGCATTTCCCATGAATTTTACCAACTCAGCCCATGCCAGCCTACCATCCATGCGAAGGACCATGTCCTTCCAGCCCTGCAAATCCAGAGTTTCCAGCAGATACTGCATTCCAGGCTCCTCTAGATCCTTCACCAGCTTACCCTTCAGTATTGTTCTCTTTCCAAACATGGTAACTCTGTCAGTCACCTCTCATATTGCATCATCCTCTTTCTCAACAATTTTAACTTTCTTTGGCTTGGCCCTGGTCCTCTTAACAACTCTTGTTGGTGTGACAGATATTCTAGCTGACTTCTTTGAAGAAGCCTCAGCCTTTGTGGGTTTTGGTGTCTCAGCCACACCTGGAGCAGGCTGCTCCTCCTGTTGGACCAGGTCCAACGTCGTCTCTTCAATCTCAATAGCCTCAACAGGATCTTTAACTTTTGCTTTTCCTTTTGCTGCCCCTTTCTTCTTGCTCTCTTTTAGATCCTTTTCCAATTTCTTTTCTTCATCCCTCACAGTGCTACGAGTAGCTCTTACTTTTGGAGCAGGAACATCAGCAACTTCAGAAACTTTTTTTTTCTTTGAAGGAACTGGGTAAGTTTCCTTCTTGGGATTCTGAGTCCTTCTTTTCTTGGGTTACAGAACTCCCCCAGTTTCTTCAGCCTTTCAGCCAATGTTTCTTCCCCAGATGAACCAGGTTCATCTGTTCCTTTCTTCAGACTTGCAAGACCTGCTACAGCTTCCTCAACTATGCTTCCCCCTAAATCTGTGATGTTTTGTCCAATAATTTCATGAATTGGGCCACAGATAACCAGCGTGGTACCATCCTCCCCAGATCCCCTCACAACTGTGACGACCCAAAGGGCCATCACCTATTTTATTACCCATTCCGTACTCCTGAGGCCTTGAAAACCTCATTTGTATTTGCCTTGATTTGCGTGCACAGTCCGGGCGGGTAGTCGGACAGCTTAAATATGAAATTCTGTGAAAAATGCTAAGACCTGATATTGAAATGAATAAATTTGACTACGGTCAACATTTTGGGTAAACGGACCCGGACCCGTGATTTGACGGTCCCGGAGGGCCCGAAATCGAATTCCGAGGTCCCAAGCCCGAGAAATGAATTTTTGAGTAAAATTATTTTCTGAAAATATTTATGGAAATTGAAAATGAAATCTAATTGAAAGTGATGGAATCGGGCCCGTATTTTGGTTCTGGCGCCCGATACAGGTCGCATATATGGTTTAAGCGCTTTCTGTAAAGTTTGGTTGAAATCGAATTTCGTTTGATGTGTTTCAGACTTAAAATGGGAAATTTGATGTTTGTATGAAATTTGATAGAATTCATGGATATTGAAGTTTAATTCTATGTGTATGATGTTATTTTGGCGATTTGATCACACGGACAAGTTCGTAGGAGGTTGTGTGAGTAATCTGTGAAATTTGGTATCGTTCCGAGATATTCAGGCCAGTTCGGCACGTTGTCAGCAAAGTTAGAAAACTTAAAATTCCTAAGTTTGGTTCTTGAGGTTTGGGGGTGTGATTTCGAGTTCTAGCGTTGTTTTGAGTGTTTCGAAGGCTCGAGCGAGTCTGTATTATGATTTGGGACTCGTTGGTATACTTGGATAAGGGCTCGGGTGGGCTCAGGTGCCTTCCGGGCACCTAACGGGGCTAAAAACCAGCAAACTCAGCTGCTGGTGCACCTGCCCTGGTGTGGCCGCAAGTGCGGTTGCCCAGCATCGCAGGTGCGAGATCGCAAGTGCGCCCAGGCATCGCAGGTGCCAGACTGCAGGTGCGATCCCAGACCCCCCAACCCAATTCCGCAGGCGCGAGGTTCTCCTCACAAGCGCGAGACCGCAGGTGCGATCACTANCGCAAGCGCGAGACCGCAGGTGCGGTCCCAGCCATCGCAGGTGCGATCACTGTTCAGGCAGTGAGTTTAAGTACGGGTTTTAAACCCATTTTCCTCATTTCTCACCTTCTTCCTTAGGCGAGTTCCACCATTTTTAAGAGCTTTTGACCAGGTATTGTGAGGTAAGTAAATTCCACCCATAAATTTGTTTCATGCATGTATCTTAGCCTAATTAACTACACAAATTAGTGCAAAAATTCAAGAAAATGGGTAGTAACCTAGAACTTGTGATCACCTTAGAATTTTCTGCGAATTGGCCATGAAATCAAGTAAAAATCGTATATTTATGATCCTTAGGCTTTGGGTGAGTGTTCCCTTCGAGAATTGCAAGAATTCGAGCGAGCGGGCCCGGGGTCGAATTTTGATAAATTTGAAAGAATGCTAGGAAATGGATAATTAGGCCATGTAATTGAATCTTTGAATCCTTATTTATATACTTTAGTTGATTATGCCTAGATAATACCATTCCGGAGTCGAATTCTAAAGGAAAGGCGGTGTTAGAGGGTTGATTGCCATACTTTGGACCCGAGTTCGGTCTAACCTTAGCTTGAGGGAATAGGATTTGAGTATAATTTGCTACTTGCTAATTATCAAATACGATGTATAGGCATGGTGACGAGTATCTATACATTGGTTTCTAGCATGACCGCGAGTCCTTATATTGTGAATATACTGATTTTGTGGTAATTTCCATGCTTAGTTGATGATTTCTATATGTTGTGAAGAATATGTGAAGGGAATTGTATTCTGTAAACTCTGTTGGAGCATTGGCTCAAATTGTGTAACGAATAATGAAGAAATATGAGATATTACGTCTTTGGAGCATTGGCTCAAATTGTGAAATGAATAATGAAGAAATATGAGATATTACATCCTTTGGAGCATTGGCTCAAGTGATAGAATAAATCATGGAAATGAAAGTGAAAGAAAGAGAAAGAGTTATTGAAATATACACTTGCCGGGATCTAATTGTGCAGTTGATGTTCCCTTGTCGGGATTTAATTGTGTAATTGATGATTACCCTTGCTGGGATTTAATTATTTAATTATTGTTCCCTTATNGTGAGAATGAGCGTAAAGCACGAAGGGTGATGTCGTGCATTGTTTGATATTGTCTCCCTTGCTGGGATGTTGAGATTTCTGTTATTGTTCCCTTGCCGGGATTTCTATTTTTATTCTGATTACTCCGTATCCCTTGTTTGTGATTGTTGTTTGGGTGAGGAAAGAGTGTAAAGCACAAAGGGTGATGTCGTGCCGTACGATGTACCTTTCCGTACCATATTCATTGATTATACTATGAGGAAAGAGCGTAAAAGCACGAAGGGTGATGTCGTTCCATGATTTACATTGATTACATTATAAATTGCATAGTGAGGACGAGAGAAAAAGCACGAAGGGTGATGTCGTGCCATGATTTACATTGATTACATTATACACTGCATAGTGAGGATGAGAGTAAAAGCACGAAGGGTGATTCCGTGCCATGATTTACATTGATTACATTATACACTGCATAGTGAGGACGAGATTAAAAGCACGAAGGGTGATGTCGTGCCATGATTTACATTGATTACATTATACATCGCATGGTGAGGACGAGAGTAAAAGCACAAAGGGTGATGACGTGCAAGTTTGTGATTTATTGTCCTTGTTAATATGCTAGCTTGTTATTCCTTTCCTTATTGAGATTTCTTATATGAAACTGTTATCTCCCCACAACATGTTCCCCTTCCTTTATTAATTATTTTCTCCCTATATTTCTTATATGTTGTATATATGTATATATGTTTAATTGAACTGCACAGGTTTATTTGGTAGTCTGGTTCTAGCCTCGTCACTACTTCGCCGAGTTTAGGCTAGGCACTTACTCAGTACATGGGGTCGGTTGTACTGATGCTACACCTGCACTTCTTTATGTTGTGCAGATTACGCAGCCGGACCCAGAGGACATCATTAGTGGGAGTGTCTTCCATCTCATTATAGAGGCTTCGAGGTATACCCGTTGGCATTCGTGGGCCTTGGCGTCTCTTCCATCCCTTTGCCTTTGATTCTGTCTTGTTTTTCCTTTAGTTTCAGAGGCAGATATATATTTCCTTCAAGACTTGTATTTAGCACTCTTAGACAGTTCGTGAGTTAGTGACACCAGGTTTTGGGAAATTTTGCATCGATGTATTGTGATTGTCTTTACTTAGCTTAAAACCGTATTTATTTCCGCTGTTTAATTTGTGAACTGATTTAGTTTATTCTGTTAGAATGAGGCTATGATGCTAGTTTAACTACACAAGTTGGCTTGTATAGCGGGTTCAACGTTAGACGCCATCACGGCCCGACGGTGGGATTTCGGGGCGTGACAACAACTTCTTTTCCCTCTCTCTCAAGAATTCTTTCTTTTCTACCATCCCTCTGCCTTCCAGGTACTTCAACATCAATAACAGGCCTAACCAACACGAATCTTTTATCATCAGAAGTAAATTTAGAATTAATTTCAAGATTACCTTTTTCAAAACTGGTTGAACCAGGTGCGTCTTCCTCATTGGTTGATTTAAAGGATTCACTGGACGAATCTAACTTAGTACCGTTGTCCTCTTTAATAAGATCCTCCAAGAATTTTTACTAGCCCCAGAAGCAACGGATTTTCGGGCAAGAACTTTGACACGACAATTCTTGGGGGCAGGAGGAGGGTTTGGAGTGGGTTTAGGAATGGGTGTATTTTCAGGGGTTGACGAAATTTCTGGTGATTCAGAACTGTAAACAGATGGAGAATTGGAGATAGATTTAGAATGTCCTACATCGTAATCACGATTAGGTGATGAATTAGAAGAAGAAGCTACTGGTGGTGAAGACATTATTATGTATTGTTAGGAAGAAAATGAGAGTTATCAGTTTTAGGTTGTGTAGTATGAGTTGAACTTGGTTTGAAGGTAGCTTTATGAAGAGAAGAGTAATGATGACCTTTTATAAGATGTGGCTAGGGAGATTTCAACATGCAGAATTTGTACTCAAGTAGGAGTCTAATCATCGAAGGACTGACTTGATTAGACATTTAATTTTCCCCTAACCTAGGCTAATTAAGTGAAGGATGGACTTCTTGAAACTGGTTCAATTTGAGTGATTACGAAGTATTTGAATTTGAACCAATTATGGAAAGAATCCTGCTCATGTATGACTGTAATTGAATAAATATATGGAGAAGAGTACGTACCTTGTCAGTCAAATGAATCAGCATGGATGAACCAGGTTCATCCGGTTAGAAATCTTTAAATTGCCTCAATTTACAAAGATAGATAAACATTATTAGTATCGAGGGAATCATATTAATACATGGCATAAGAGTATGGCAATAAAGACATGATGCTGAGCAATTATTAATCTGATTAAGAACCTACTTAAACTTTTCTAGCAAAAAAAAATTTTCATTTTTTTTTCATTTTTATAATATTTTTTCAATCAGGTGATCTTAATTATCCCTAATTCCAGCCTGTTTCTCTCAAAATGCTCGCTACTAAGTGCTTTAGTGAATATATCAACAATTTGATGATCAGTAGCACAAAATTCGATTGAGATCATTTCTTTTTATAATTATCCCTTAGGAAATGGTGCCTAACATCTATGTGCTTAGTCCTCTTGTGATGAACCGGGTTCTTTGTCATACTAATAGCAATAGTATTATCATAAAAAATGGGAATGCATCTCACATCAATACCAAAATTCATGAGTTGTTGCTTGATCCATAGCAACTGGGCACAATATGAGGTTGCGGCCACATATTCAGCCTCAGTAGTAGACAGGGCTACTGAATTTTATTTCTTGGTAGCCCAAGACACAAGGCATGAACCGAGAAAGTCAGCCATACCTGAAGTGCTTTTTCTGTCAATGAGGAATCCTGCATAATCAGCATCAGCATATCCTACAAGGTCGAAATTACTACCTTTAGGATACCAAAGGCACAAATCAGTGGTGCATTTCAAAATTCTCTTTACTGCGGTGAGGTGGGACTCTTTTGGATTTGCCTAAAACCTAGCACACAATCCTATGTTGAACACAATATCAGGTCTGCTGGCAGTGAGATATAATAGAGACCCAATCATCCCTCTGTATTGCTTCTGATCAACAGATCAACCAGGTTCATCCACATCCAATTTTGTAGTTGTGGCTATGGGAGTGTCTATTTCTTTTGAGTCTTCCATTTTAAACTTCTTGAGAAATTCTTTCACATACTTTTGTTGGTGGATCATGGTTCCATTTGGGTTTTGTTTAATTTGTAAGCCTAAAAAAAAGTTTAGCTCACCCATCATACTCATCTCAAACTCACTTCCCGTTAGCATAGCAAATTCCTTGCTCAATTTTTCAGAAGTCGCCCCAAATATAATATCATCCACATATATTTGCACAACCAGGAGATCCTTACCGGTACTATCAATTTTGCCTCGTTTGTACCTATATTCTAGCAGGAATTTTGATAATCGTTCTTACCATGCTCTTGGTGCTTGTTTGAGACCATATAGAGCCTTGACGAGTTTGTATACGTGGTCAGGTGACTCCTTGATTTCAAAACCTGGAGGCTGCTTGACAAATACATCTTCCTTCAGATAGCCATTGAGAAAGGCACTCTTAACATCCATCTGATGAAGAGTGAATTCCATGTGTGCAGCAAATACTATAAGAAGTCTGATTGCCTCCACTTTTTCCACAGGGGCAAAGGTCTCATCATAGTAAATTCCTTCTTCTTGACTATACCCTTGAACAACTAATCTTGTCTTATTCCTTGTACAGTTCCATCCTCATCGAGTTTGTTCTTGAAGACCCAATTGGTGCCAATCACTGATCTATCTAGTGGCCTGGGTACCAAGTGCCATACTTGACTTCTTTCAAACTGATTCAGCTCTTCTTGCATGGAATTTACCCAATCAGCATCTTGTAGGGCTTCCCCAATGTTCTTTGGTTCGATCATGGATAGAAAGGCATCAAACGCACACAGATTTTTCAAGGATGATCTTGTTTTGATTCCGGATGCCAAATCTGTTATGATGTTCTCAAGAGGGTGAGAACTCTGATATCTGTGTGGTTTAAGTACCAACTGTTCATTCCTAGACAGTTCCATGGTGTCTTGTTGCTGTGGAGCAGGATAAGGGCCAGGTTGCATATGTTGAATTCCCCCTGTCATGATGCTTGGGGTAGTTGAACCTGGTCCATCACCTGTTCCACCTTCCATGCTTGCTTCAATGTGATCACTGCTTCTTACCAGTCCAAGCTCCTCATCTTCAGGTTCCTGTCTCTCAGCAAGAATGTTAGTTTCATCAAAGACAACATGTATACTTTCTTCTACACACATAGTTCTTTTATTATACACTTTATAAGCTTTGCTATGTGATGAATATCCCAAGAATACTCCCTCATCACTTCTGGGGTCAAATTTTCCTAGGGAATCTTTGCCATTATTATGTACAAAACACTTGCATCCAAAAGCCCTAAAGTGGGATATGTTGGGCTTTCTCCCTTTAATTAATTCATAGGGAGTTTTCTCTACCAGAGGTATGGTCATGCATCTATTGATTATATAACAAGTAGTGTTTATTGCTTCAGCCCAGAAGCTGTGAGGTAGTTTGCTAGATAGAAGCATGGTTCTTGCCATGTCTTCAAGAGTTCTGTTTTTCCTTTCAACAACACCATTTTGCTGTAGGGTTCTAGGAGCAGAATAGTTATGATTAACACCATGTTCATCACAGAACTCAGCAAACTTAGCATTCTCAAATTCAGTACCATGGTCAGATCTTATTGATGCTAGTTGATGTCCTAATTGATTTTGAGTTTTCTTGACAAATGAGGTGAACATATCAAATGCTTCATCCTTAGATGCCAGGAATAAGGTCCAAGTGAACCTTGAATAATCATCAACTAGCACCATCACATATCTCTTACCACCTCTACTCAGAGTTCTCATAGGACCACATAGATCCGTATGAATCAGTTCCAACGTCCTGGTGGTACTGACTAATTTTCTTACTTTTGAAAGGGGACCTTACCTACTTCCCATGGCACATGCCTCACAAACTTTGTCCTCCTTGAACTTAATGTTAGGAAGTCCTACCACTAAGTCCTTAGAGACTAGTTTGTTAAGCTGAGTTAGACTCGCATGACCAAGTCGTTTGTGCCACAGGAGGGGATCACTGTCCAACACACTTAGGCAAGTGAGTTCATTTTCAGACAGTGTGGACAAGTCTATGACATAGATGTTATTCATTCTTTTTCCCTGCAAAACAATCTTGTCAGTAAGCAGGTTAATCACAAAACATTTTGTGGAAGTAAAAGCAACCAGGTTACCTCTGTCACACAGTTGTGATACACTGATCAGGCTATATTTCAAGCCATCTATTAGATACACATGTTCAATAGATCGTGCGCCATCCTTACCTACCTTACCAACCCCAATGATTTCACTTTTCTTTCCGTTTCCAAAGGAGACATTTCCTCCTTTGAGACTTTCAAGTGAAAGGAACTATTCCATGTTCCCAGTCATATGCTTTGAGCAGCCACTATCCAAATATCAAATTTGGATGCCTTCTCTCACTTGAACCTACAACAAGAATCAGGGGTTAGTCTTAAAAACCAAAACTAGTTTGGGTCCTTTTCTATGAGAGAATGGATGAATCAAATTTTTCCTGGCCCAATTTGGTAGCCAGTTTTTCCTTTTTACAAACCTCTTATTTCTTCGACTGGCCTGCTCTTTTGCAGTACACTCATATTTGTAGTACCCAGTCTTACCACAATGGGTGCAGATTTTATTCTCAGTAAGAGTGAGATACTTGTTTTTGGGATCCCACTTGGGCAATTGACTTCCAAAGCCAATCCCTCTTCTGTTGCTACCATGATTCTCTTGAAGCCATATCAGGGCATCAGAGGATTTATTCCATTTACAAGTTCGATCTAATTCATGTTTGACTTTGCCAAGTTCTTCACTAAGAGTTCTTATCTGTTCATCCTTGGCATACATCTTATCTTTTAGTTTTTCTATGTTTTCTTATAACATGATATGAGAATAATCAACAACCTTTTTACTGGATCCTAGCTTTAGCTTTAAGTTTTCAGATTTTAGTTCTAGAATCTCAGTTTCAAGTGGATGAACCTGGTTCAACAAGTCAGTGTTTTTCTTTTCAGATTCACTGACTCTGATTTCCAGGTTCATGCACTTTGCTTTTAGCATTGCACATTCTTTAGATAGTTGATCCTTCTCTTTGGTTGTTTCCTCAGAATCATCTATGAAATCAAGTAGCAACTCAGAGAGTTTTTCCTTAGATAGGAACTTTACTTTGTTTTTAAGATGGGAGATACTTACCTCTGGTTCTTCATGTGATTCCTAGTCAGGTTCTCCAAGTGCCATGAGCGCCTGATCGTCAGTCTCCCCATCCTCTGATTCCTCATCTGAACTTTCCCCCCAAGCAGCAACCATAGCCTTTGTTGTGGTTTTTTGGGTTGGACCTGTTCCTTCTTCCTGTTCCTTCTCTCATATCTCTCTTTTTTCCATTCTACTTCCCACTGAGGACAGTTTTTGATAAGATGGTCAGTCTTACCAAATTTATAGCATCCCTCGTTGGTTGGCCTTTCCGGAGCTTTTGCTTTGTTGTAGTTTCCTCCTCTAGAGATGCCCTTCGTCCTCATGAGAAAGTTTCTGAATTATTTGATGATCATGTCCATCTCATCATCTTCCAGATCTGCACCCTCAGTGATTCGTAGTGCTAGACTTCTCTCCTTCTTTGGACCATCCATCTTCATTGTCTGGCTTCTCAGTTCATAGGCAGTAAGGTTTCCAATCAGCTCATCCAATCTCAGTTTTGCCATATTTTTGGATTCCTGGATAGCAATGATTTTGCTTTCCCAGGAAATAGGCCGAGAGTGCATGGTCAACACACACCTAAAGCGCCTACGCAAGACCCTTGTTAGGATATTCTCAACCTTGCCCTCTTCAAGAATGACTCTTCCAAGAGACTTCAATTCATTAGTCAAGGTTGTGAACCTTGTGTACATCTCTTGGATAGTCTCTCCTTCTTTCACAGTGAAGTTTTCCTACTGAGAGTAGAGTAGAGTACCTCTTGACCTTTTTACCTGAGGTGTTACTTCATGGGATACTTGCAAGGTATCCCAAATCTCTTTGGTAGTGGTGCAGCTTTAGATTCTGTTGTACTCTTTTGGACCTAGTCCACACACTAGCCACTTTTTGGCCTTTGCATTCTTCTCCCATTTCTTCAGATCCTCAGCAGTGCAATCAACTCTAGTCTTTGGTATATCTATACTTCAGCAGTCTTCATCATGGTAGCTAGTGGACTATCAGTGACTATGTCCCAAAGTTCATAGTCTTCTCCAATCAGGTGGTCCTTCATCCTGTTTTTCCACCAAGAGTAATACTGGCCATTGAAGAGTGGTGGCCTTGCAGTTGATTGACCTTCCCAATTTCCAAGTGGTGCATGTTGGTTCCAAACGTACACGCAAGTATACGTGGTCGTAGCAAGTAATATAATGTTAAATCGAATGTCGAACCCACAGGGACTTGCGTAAACTACTTTTCACTCTACTTGTTATTTAATCGAGCCAAAATAAAATCCAGGAATGTAACTAAATTATACTACGATTCTATGAATTAACTAATTATCAAGTGACAAAGAATATTGTTGTGTATATTCAGTAGAGACAAATATTCCAGGGTTGTGATCAATTCACCACTCGTATTGCATTCTAATNCCTATTCTCAATAGATTAACGCCTATATTCCTATGAAATTAATCTATTAGAACGCACTAAGATTACGATGTTTAATTAAGCACGGTGACTAGGTATATTCCCATCCTAACCACAAATCCGCTCCCCTGAAGGGTTAAGATCGCGCTCTCTTTAATGCTTCTCTAATCTATATATGGCTTTCCCAGCATAACATAGATAGTATATAGAACCAAATTGTTGGCCAAACAATTAAGCAACTAAACACAGAATTGAAGAAACAACCATATATTGCGCGAACTATAATCAAGGTTAAGTTAATGTCGAATAACAATGTTCATGGCTAAACCACAACCCCAGAACAATGGGTGTTTATCCACTCATACTAGAATCAAACAATTGCATAAGTTTTGCATAAATGGAATATACTAGATTAAGATGAAGAAAACTGATAATCCTTTGCTTCCTCAATGATCTTGTGTGTATATTCTCTCCAAAAATGGCATCCTCCCTTCAAAGTTTTGTTTTTGGGTCTATTTGTATGTTTGGGACAAACTCTAAACGTGTAGGAGACTTCTATTCAACCTGGGAAACACTTAAAACCTTCAAAACTCGGAATTTACCGGACCAGGGACCCCAGGCATTAAGCCCCAAACGCCCAGCTATAGCCTGGGTAGGCCAGGCGCTTGAGGCTCTAACGCCCCATTAACGCCTGGGCATGGCTGGCGTTTGGTGTGTAACGCCCCACTAGCGCCTGGTTAAGCCAGGCTTTTGGGCCAAAACGTCCGGCTATGGCCCGGGTCACTCCTTTTCGACTCTTGAGCGTATTTTTGACGTTTATGCACCCATTTAGCTCGACTTCCATCTTCAATTCACCTACACATGAAATAGACTCCATTATGCACATATGACGTGTATTTTTATCACAAAAGCACATAAAATGTAAGGTACATAATGCTTAAAACTATGGATTCTAGACACGCATCAACACCCCACACTTATACTCTTGCTCGTCCTCGAGCAACATCCTTCAACACGTACACACTTTAATACACTACCTTCACAAATTAACACATATTCTTCTCAACCAATTCCCTTGCCACAATTCATATTCAACATAACCCTTTTTTAATTAAGCACTTCTATATTGTCATTAGCACAAATTACTAAAAATTGGAGGTGTGTATCTTTTTGTACATACTTTTACTATCATTTGTTTTTGCTTTCCTACACACACTCCATACATGAAGATTCAATGGTTAGTGACTCTTGAATACAATTTTTTTAGTGCACTAACAGGCCTTTCCATGGCTCCACTCAAAAGTTAATGCCCCATATCCCACCTTACTTCTTTTAGCGACTAAGTGCCTTAGGAAGAAAAGGTGAAACAATCTCAATTTAAGAACAAAATAGGGGTACGGTTTGTAATGTGGGTACCAAAGAAAAGGTCTAAAGGCTCAAAGGGGCTAGCAATGGAAAATGTAATTCTTATGTGACAAGAACATCCTCGATAAAGTAAGAAAATGCCTACGTCATCCCCTAGACTAGTATAACCTACAATTTCGCTTCGATTAACACACGGGGCAAGTTCTAGACTACACGGGATAGCATAGAAAATCACTAAAATTCACTCACACACTGCACATGACTCAATCACAACGGTTTTATTCAATTCTCAAGTCAAGAAAGCATACAAAATTGAGAGAATTAAGCACTATCACACTATGTAGCATACAAGTCACACAACTGAGCTAAGGCGTCACAAAATAGGCTATTTCTTTTTACTCAGGCATCACATGTCAAACCAAATATAAGGGAAAACAGAATGTATGTCATAATCTAATATTCCGGCATCAAACATGTCATAGAGTATTTCAGAGTAACTCAGTTTCTTCCTAACTACTCTAAAAAAACAAAAAATACTTTAAAGTACCCGGTTCAAGTTACACCCTTGGAAAAGAACTGTGGTCCAAAGAAAAACAAAAGGGGAATTACTACACTACCTAAAATAAAAATCTTTTTTTTATTTTTTTTAGACTTACTTCCCTCAAGAGAACTGTCTAGGAGGTCCATCGTCGAGAAAAATCCACATATTTATATAAAAAAAACAACAACTACAAGACTTAAAAGAAAGATCATTTACTATCATGAATACAAAACTACAACACGACACCACATATGGTACAACAATTCCACAATACGTATGTATACACCCCACACTTAATTCATGCATTGTCCTCAGTGCATCATATAAAGACAAAACAAGTAATAGAAGCAAGGTACAAGAACTCCCTGATAATTCAGCGTCCTCATCATCTGACGCTCCCCATTCCTCCGCATGCTCATCATCTTCCTCATCTGAGCGCATCAGCTCTGCATCAGAATCATCAGGTGAAGTTGATATCCTCATCATCTGGGAGCCTGTATCCCTCACCTGCTCCAATCATCTGTTGAGCGTGAGCATTGAGCGAGTATCTCTGATCCAACTCATCTCTCTCATCAACTAACGCTGGCCGACCTCCTATTCGCAACTGCAAATCCATCATCCCATAAATATGGGCCATGAAGCTATCATCCCGAACATTGGGCTCTGCAGTGGTTAGTGAAGACTCTTCCTTCAGTCTTAAGCCAGTGATATCAGTCTCTCGTGCGAGTTGATCAATAGTATGGTCAAAGTTGGAATCCACCGCTACATTCTCATTTAGCAGGAACTGAGTCAGGAAATTTGGGAATGGTATTCGATTAATTATGTTGCTGGAACGCTCCAACCCCAATTGATAGTGCATCAGATGGCCCACATTCACTCTCTTCCCCGTCATGAGGAAGTAGAGCACACAAATCCTCTCTCGGCTGATTAAGGTGTCATGATTGCATGGTAGTATCCGTGCATTAATCACTTTAAGCCACACCTGGGTTTCAGGCTTCATTTTCTTCTTGGGAAACCTTTCATGGCGATTTGTGGCTCTATCCTGAATCCAAGCAGCACTGGACTCAACCCCACACAGTGTGTGCCTCACCTCTCTATAGTTGGGATGGCGGATGAATTGCTCTAGAGGCTCCACCGGAACATTTGGTGCACCTAGAAAATCGAATATGGCCTTGGCCGAAAAATCCACCAAGTGCCCATGAATTGGCACCAATCCCTCCTTGTCCTTAGGGTCGAACCCTGCATAGAATTCCCGGACGAAGTTCAAATTGATGTGACCATTGTGCCTAAACACATATCCTAAACCCAACTCATGGATGCTCCTCCAAATCACTGGGAATTTTGTTCTCAGACCCACTTCTTTAATGGACCCCTCAGGGTGAACATGCTTTGGCTTGCAGCGTGCATATCATTTCCTGTATTGTACTGGTATGTTGTTGATACCACATTCCCATTGACCAACGGGCTGTTGTCTCATAGCAGCGACAGCAGCTACTGCTTCCTCACCAGTCATACTAGAAGTAGCATCTCCCCCTTTTCTTTTCTTGTGAGGTGGTGGGGGGTTTTCTTTGCTTTTTGCTGGGGCCGAAAACGTGGCCTTTCCTTTGCCTGTGGCTGTTTTGGGTAGCATCGTTTTTCCCTACACAAATGATCAGTAGTTAGTGGGTGTCACAACGTGTGTACTATAAGCTTTTCCAATTTTTCCAAGGTTACTCAAACTTCACCTTGGCATGTTTACGAACAATTTGACACATACGGCCTCTCGTGAGCCTCTTCACACTTAAAATTTCATGGAGCTCACGAAGCATGACACTAGTGGTTAGTTTCCCGGAGACTCGGGCTCCAAATGGGATATGTATTTCCATTGAGGCATTACATCGAGCACTTGGCTAGCAAAAATACCATGGGAGCTCTTATGGACTTGAGGGACTGCCTCATGTACCCAAATCTGGTTGGGGTTCCATAATACCACTTAGCTTCATAATTTCAGCCCATTCCTAAAGAGTTTGGGGATTGGGATTCACAACATAATACAATATGACCATGAGTTGCAAAAACCCATAAAGAATCACCATGAATCAAGGCTACACCTTTCATAATTGTAATACCTACTTCGTAGTAACAAAGGGTAGGGATAGAATCATACCTCAACTCTTGATGTGTGTTTGTCGGATGAAGTGCACCACAAAATTGAAATTGTGCAGATTTGTGTGTGCTGTGAACTTGTTGTTTGGGTGAAGATGTGTTTGTGCTGTGAACTTGTTGTGTGTGAAAATCGGTGTGGGGTGTTCTTGGGAGTAAACCCTTTCTTGAGAGAGAGTTGGGAGATGAAAAAAATAAAAAGTGGGACATACCTGGCGTTAGGTGTGCATTTTAGTCATAAATCCCGGGCACCCTGGCATTAGCCAGGCGTTAGAGCTAAAAAGCCCAGACCAACCTGGCGTCAGCCAGGCGTTAGAGGCTTATCGCCTGGTCCCCCCTGGCGTTAGCCAAGGGCTAGGGACTTATCGCCCGGTGCCCCCTGGATTTAGCCAGTCGTTAGGGGCTTATCGTACACTGCCCCATGGCTTTAGCCAGGCTTTCCGTCATGCTAGCACACTGCTCCTTACCCCCGAATTCATTCCCAAGCTCGTTAGTACCTATAATTACAAAAACTACTTCTAGCTATGCTAAGATTTAACTAAGCATTGGGTTGCCTCCCAGTAAGCGCCTTATTTTACGTAGTGGCACGACGATTACAACAAGTCAATAGGTTGCCTCCTATGAAGCGCCTGATTTAACATCGCGGCACGACGCAGAATCTCGCCTCACTCATCAGCAAGCACGACTTTGGTCTTCTCACGATTTATGGTGCCACCCCAATAGTGTTTGACTCTATGTCCATTCGCTAAAATTTTCCTTTCACCATGGATAGCTCGCAACTCAAGTGCACCATATGGGGTGACTCTCACTATCTCAAATAGGCCTGACCATCTCGATTTCAGCTTCCCAGGAAACAGTCTAAGCCTAGAATTGAATAATAATACCTGTTGGCCTGGTTCAAAATGACGTGGATTTATATGTTTGTCATGCCATCTCTTGGTCTTTTCTTTGTAAAGTTTGGCATTTTCGTATGAGTGCAGCCTGAACTCGTCCAATTCATCCAACTGCATCAATCTTTTCTCACCCGCGGCTTCAAGGTTCATGTTTAGCTTCTTGATGGCCCAATACGCCTTGTGTTCAAGCTCTACGGGCAAGTGACATGCCTTCCTATAGACCAGCTTGTACGGTGATGCCCCAACTGGTGTTTTGTACGTTGTTCTATATGCCCATAATGCATCATCTAACTTAGCAGCCCAATCTTTCCTGTTCACACTCACCATTTTCTCTAGTATTTTCTTGATTTCTCAATTGGATATCTCTGTTTGTCCACTATTTTAAGGGTGATATGTTGTTGCAACTCGATGACGGACCCCATATTTAGCTAAGAGGTTATTCAACAACCAATTGCAAANTCCCCTGGATGATGGGAATGGACCCATAAAGTCTATCCCCCATACATCAAAAATCTCTACCTCCAAGATATTATTCAAAGGCATCTCGTGCTTCCTTGTTATCGTTCCCATTTTCTAGCACTGGTCACACTTTTTAACAAATGCGTGGGCATCTTTGAATAGCGTTGGCCAAAAGAAACCAGATTGTAGCACTTTCGCTGTTGTTCGATCGCCACCATGATGGCCTCCATATGGTGATGCATGAAAATCGTACAACACCTGTTCCACTTCTATATCAGGAATACATTTCCTCATTAACTGATCACCACATTCTTTGTAAAGGTAGGGCTTATCCCAGTAGTAAAATTTCACATCGCGTAAGAACATCTTCCTTGCTTCAGATTCTATTTCCGGAGGAAGTACCCCATTCACCAGATAATTCACATAATCGGCATACCACGGAGGAGGGTCTTGGGTTATAGTAAAAAGTTGCTCATCAGGAAATACTTCTTTGATATCTCCACCCTCCTCAACATGATCATGATTTTCCAGCCTTGACAGATGGTCAGCTACTTGGTTATCAGTGCCCTTTCGGTCTCTTATCTCCACGTCAAATTCCTGCAACAGTAAAACCCAGCGCATCAATCTAGCTTTAGATTCTTTCTTCGTAAATAAATACCTGATTGTTGCGTGATCTGTCTGGACAATAACTTTCGTGCCCACCAAGTATGCCCGGAATATTTCAAAGGCCCACACCACAGCTAACAACTCCTTTTCAGTGGTGGTGTAATTCTGTTGTGCATCATCGAGGGTCTTACTCGCATAGTAGATGGAATAAAACACCTTGTCTTTCCTTTGTCCTAGCACTGCCCCAATTGCATGGTCACTTGTATCACACATAAGTTCAAATGGTACTGACCAATCAGGTGAAACAATTATGGGGGAAGCTACCAATTTCATCTTGAGCTCCTCAAAAGCCTTCAAGCAGGGTGCATCAAAATTGAACTTGACACTTTTTCCAGCAACCTGCACAACGGAGTAGCAATTTTAGAAAAATCTTTAATAAAGCGCCTATAAAATCCTGCGTGTCCCAAGAAACTCTGAATGCCCTTCACTAAAATTGGTGGAGGTAGTTTTCAACTGCCTCCACTTTTGCCTTATCAACTTTGATGCCACTTTTAGATACTCTATGACCCAAAACGATGCCTTCCTGCACCATAAAGTGACACTTCTCCCAATTTAACACCAGATTCGTTTCTTCACAACGGGCCAACACCATGCTCAGATTTTTCAAACAATCATCATAAGATGACCCAAAGACTGAGAAGTCATCCATGAACACCTCTACGAATTTTTCCACCATGTCAGTGAAAATAGCCATCATGCATCTCTGGAAGGTGGCTGGTGCATTACAAAGACCAAATGGCATCCGCTTGAAGGCGAAGGTGCCATAAGGGCAAGTAAACGTGGTTTTCTCCTGATCCTCTGGGCATATGACAATTTGATTGTAACCTGAATACCCATCCAGAAAGCAATAATATTCATGCCCCGCTAATCTGTCAAGCATTTGATCAATGAATGGGAGTGAAAAGTGATCCTTGCGGGTTGCTTTGTTGAGCCTTCGATAATCAATGCAAACTCTCCAACCCGTAACAGTGTGGGTAGGAGTTATCTCATTCTTCTCATTCTCAATCACAGTTATCCCTCCCTTTTTGGGCACACATTGAACCAAGCTCACCCAGTTGCTGTCAGAAATAAGGAAAATGATACCTGCATCTAGCAATTTTATTAATTCTTTCTTCACCACTTCTTTCATGATGGTATTTAGCCTTCTTTGCTGATCAACACTCAGGTGATGTCCATCTTCCAAAAAGATTTTATGCATGCAAAATAATGGGCTGATTCCTTTAATATCTGCAGTGGTCCACCCAATTGCCTTTTTGTGCTCACGAAGTACCCTAAGAAATTTTTGTTCTTGTGTATTGGTCAGGCTGGATGAGATGATCACGGGCAATGTCTCAGAGTTCCCCAAATAAGCATAGCGTAAATGTGCTGGAAGAGGTTTGAGTTCTAGTTTTGGATCCTCTTCAATAGATGGCTTAGGGGGGGGGTTAGAGTAATAGGCTTGTTCAACTCTTCAAATTTTCCTAGCCCGTGGAGGTAACTGCAAGATACTTCAAAAGCTTTCTCAATGTCTCCCCTTGTTCCATCCCCACAGTCTTCTTCATCCCCCACTAACACTTGCTCAAGAGGGTCAACAGGACTCATGTATGGAACCATTTACTCTGATTTGCTTTTTACTACAGTAATCATGGATAGATCTTCATAGTGGACAGGTAACTTAAGTGCCTTATAAACATTAATCACCTCCACTCGATCACCAACTCGCATTGTCATCTTCCCTTCACACACATCGATGATAGCTCGGCCCGTAGCTAGGAATGGACGCCCCAAAATAAATGGGACTTCCTGATCAGGCTCATAGTCCAAGATAATGAAATCAGCTAGGAATATGAAGGAACCCACCTGAACCAGCGCATCTTCAATTACTCCCTCAAAATGAGCAAGTGAGCGATCAGCCAATTGTAAAATCACTGTTGTTGGGCGTGGTTCACCCAACCCCAATTGCTTGAACACAGATAGCGGGATCAAGTTAATACTTGCCCCAAGATCGCACAAAGCTCGCCCGACCGCATGCTTACCAATTGAGATTTGGATAATAAAACTACCCAGATCTTTTAATTTCTGAGGTAGCTTGCTTTGAATTCTTGAGCTAACATCCTCCGTGAGTGCCACGGTTTTGAACTCAGTCAGCCTCCATTTATTGTCCACAATGTCCTTGATGTATTTAGCATATTTGGGCACCTCCTGCAAGATGTCTACCAGTGGAATATTGATTTGTACCTACTTCAAGAGGTCAAGGAACTTTTTGTATGAGGCATTATCTTTCACCTTTTGAAACCTTTGAGGGAATGGAGGGGGTGGCCTCACAACAATTGATGGGGGTTGCTCAGCTACCGCCTCATTTTCTGGCTTATCGAATTCTTTCGGGTTGTCTGATGTTGATTCAATAGTGGTTGGTTCCTCATCAAAAGTTACCTGCTTCCTCTTCTTGGACTGAACTTCTTCCAATTCCTCCCCATTCCTCAATGATATAGCATTAACAGATGCTTTAGGATTAGCTTCGGTGTCACTTGGAAGAGCCCCCGTTGGTCGGGTATTTTGAGAACTGGCGAGTTGCCCCACTTGACGTTCTAAGTTTCTCATCGCTACAGTCTGGGCTTGGTGATCAGCCATTATTTTCTGATTGAAAGCAAGTTGGTCATTCATCATTCTCTTCATAATCTCCTCAAGGCTTGTTGATGGTTTAGCCTGAGGTGGTTTGTACTGCTGTTGAGGTGTTGGATGCCTGTAGTTATGCTGAGTGCTTTGATTTACACCCCAAGAGAAGTTTGGGTGGTTTCTCCAGTTGGGGTTATAAGTGTTTCCATACTGATTTGCTTGTCCCCTATTTGCGTTACCCATAAAGCAGACAGACTCTGGGTTCACTAGGCATAAATCACTCGAATGACCCTCTCCACAGACTTCAAAAAATACCTGAATTTGTTGCACTGGTTGGGCCTGTTGCACTGGTTGAGATTGTTGATTGTTAATGATCAGGTTCATCTGATTGACTTGGTTAGTCAACGTGGAAATCTAGGCTGACAATGCTGAAACCACATCTAGTTCAAGAACCCCTGGTGACTTTTGAACCACATTTCTCCCCATCTCACCTTGCCAGTCTGGATTGCTTTTGGAGAATTTATTCAGTAATGCAAATATTTCATCATAATTCTTCTCCAACACCTAACCTCTGGTTGTTGCATCTACCATAATTTTTGTTTGCGGATGGAGTTCCTCAATGAAAGTGTGAACTAACACCTCGTTTGTCTGATTGTGATGAGGACAGTCTCTGAGTAGCCCCTTAAATCTTTCCCACGCTGAATATAACGATTAACCTGTTTTCTATCTAAAGGAGACTGCCTCACTTCTGATCTTTACAGTCTTTCCTGAGGGGAAAAACCTTGCCAAAAATTTTCTCGCCAAATCGTTCCATGTTGTGATGGAATTAGCTGGTTTTGCCTTCAGCCATCTCTTTGCTTCGCCCAATATAGAGAATGGGAAAAGCGTGAGCCTCACATAATCTGGCATGACCCCGTTAGTGGGATAAGTATCACAAATCTCCAAGAAGTTTAGAATGTGTTGTCGTGGATCCTCGTGTGGAAGACCCAAAAACTGCCCGTTTTCATGAAGTAGTTGGATCATGCTCTGTTTCAGCTCAAAGTGCCCAGTGATTCTGGGCTTCACGATGCTGGAGGTGACATTAGCAATACTGGGCATTGCCACCTCCTGAACAGCCATGTGTTGTTCCTCTGCCATGTTCACAGGAAATCGGATGAAGTCCTGAATATTGTCTGTATCTCTTGCTTCTCGCAATCTCCTGTGAAATGATCTCTCAGGTTCGGGGTCAAAGCCGTCAAGTCTATCCTGGCTTCTGACCCTACGCATTCACTCGAAGTTCCTGAAATTAGAGCAAAAATCACGTGACGTTAAACTCAATGAAATAAAAAATTAAAGCAAGTAACTGAAAAGTAGTCTATATTCAAGTCCCCGGCAACGGCACCAAAAACTTGTTGGTTCCAAATGCACATGCAAGTATACGTGGTCGTAGCAAGTAATATAATGTTAAATCGAATGTCGAACCCACAGGGACTTGCGTAAACTACTTTTTGAATCACTCTACTTGTTATTTAATCGAGCCAAAATAAAATCCAGGAATGTAACTAAATTATACTACGATTCTAGAATTAACTAATTATCAAGTGACAGAGAATATTGTTGTGTATATTCAGTAGAGACAAATATTTCAGGGTTGTGATCACCACTCGTATTGCATTCTAATTAACTCTCCCCTTCATATAATTCACTCGTGGTTGCTAATTAATCGATAATTGCTCTCGTAGACTTCTCCCGAAGTACTACTCGCCTATTCTCAATAGATTAACGCCTATATTCCTATGAAATTAATCTATTAGAACGCACTAAGATTACGATGTTTAATTAAGCACGGTGACTAGGTATATTCCTATCCTAACCACAAATCCGCTCCCCTGAAGGGTTAAGATCGCGCTCTCTTCAATTCTTCTCTAATCTATATACGGCTTTCCCAAGCATAACATAGATAGTATATAGAACCAAATTGCTGGCCAAACAATTAAGCAATTAAACGTAGAATTGAAGAAACAACCATATATTGAGCGAACTATAATCAAGGTTAAGATAATGTCGAATAACAATGTTCATGGCTAAACCACAACCCCAGAACAATGGGTGTTTAGCCACTCATACTAGAATCAAACAATTGCATAAGTTTTGCATAAATGGAAAATACTAGATTAAGATGAAGAAAACTGATAATCATTTGCTTCCTCAATGATCTTGTGTGTATATTCTCTTCAAAAATGGCATCCTCCTTTCAAATTTGTATTTTTGGGTCTATTTATATGTTTGGGACAAACCCTAAACGTGTAGGAGACTTCTATTCAACCCGGGAAACACTTAAAACCTTCAAAACTCGGAATTTACCGGACCAGGGAACCCAGGCGTTAAGACCCAAACGCCCAATTATAGCCTGGTTAGGCCAGGAGTTTGGGCTCTAACGCCGCATTAACGCCTGGGCATGGTTGGCGTTTGGTGTGTAACGCCCCACTAACGCCTGGTTAAGCCAGGCTTTTGGGCCAAAACGTCCGGCTATGGCCCGGGTCACTCCTTTTCGACTCTTGAGCGTATTTTTGACGTTTATGCACCTATTTAGCTCGGCTTCCATATCCAATTCACCTACACATGAAATAGACTCCATTATGCACATATGACATGTATTTTTATCACAAAAGCACATAAAATGTAAGGTACATAATGCTTAAAACTATGGATTCTAGCCACTCATCAGTGCACTCATCTTGATCTTCTTCAAGATGTTAGCCTTTCACGGATAACCTGCTCTGATACCAATTGATGTTTTAGATGTCAGTACCACACAAGAAGATAGGTTACTTTGTGTGGTACCCAATTTCCGAGTGTTGTCTCAATAGAAGAACCTGGTTCTTTTTGATGTACTTACTTCTACTGTTGCAGGAATATTAAAAGCAGTAAAATAAAAAACACAGAGATTTTTATGTAGAAAACACCTGACTCAAAAGGTAAAAAAACCACGACCTACTCCTCAGTAGGATTTTCTCAAACTCTTCATTAAAAACTCTGAACCAAATGGACTTACAAAATAAACTCTTTTGTAATCCTAGGACTAACTCTAATCCCTTTGTAGTAACTAGCCCCTAGCTAATTTCTACAAGCCTTAAGTTAACNAAAGATACAATATTAAAACTCCTACTACAATCAACTAGACTCAATAATTAATCAGATGGAACTGGTTCTTCTAGTTGAACTGTAGCCTTTTAATCGCACAATGATTCTGCTAGCAAATTAACTCTAGGAACTTTGCTTTCAGACTTTGATTCAATTCAGCTTTTGTGCGTGTAGAATTCCAGTAGAAATACATCAAGTATTTATAGAATCAATCAGTTGAGCTTGTCGTCCAATTCCAGTCCAACTCTACCAGGGTGAAAAAATTCGTACCAAACTCAACTTCCTTTATTTTGTTACTTTCCTTGCTGAATTCGACTTCAATCTTCTCATCAGTTTGCAACCTTTTCGCATTAGGAGACAATCTCTTGGTTCATTGATATTTCACATTCACAAATATCTCCTATGCATATACGGTTCATGTGCCAGCTATTCAGTTCAAGATGTGTGCTCTGATGGACCTGGTTGAACTCGTCAGCCATTTGTCAATCTTCAAAACTATGCAATGACATGGGTCACCACGAATGAATTCCTTAATATCTCTTTCCATGCTATCCCAATAATATCCATTTCTAATTACTTTACGAACCAAAGAGTCAGCGCCAGAGTGGTTCCGGCAAGTGTCTTCGTGGATTTCTCGCAACACATAATTGGTATCCCCTGGTCCTAAGCATATTGCCAGTGGTCCGTCAAAGGTCGTCCTATACAATATTCCATTTTCATCTAGCATGAATCGAGCTACTTTGGACCGTACGGCCCTCGACTCCTTAGGGTCTGAGGGGGGGAGCTTTCCGTGCTTCAAATACTCGATATATTTGTTCCTCCAATCCCACGTCAAACTTGTAGAATTAATCTCAGCATGGCCTTCCTCGACAATTGGACAACAGTCCCCGGGACAATATCATCTTCCTCGACCGATGACCCCAAGTTCGAAAGTGCATCAGCCTCACTGTTCTGCTCTCAAGGTATATGGTCCAGCGTCCATTCTTCAAACCGGTGCAATGTTACTTGCAGTTTGTCCAAATACCTTTGCATTCTATCCTCTTGAACTTCAAAGCTTTTGTTTACTTGGTTTACCACCAAAAGAGAGTCACATTTGGCCTCGATGACCTCCGCTCCCAGGCTTTTGTCTAGTTCGAGACCTGTAATCATGGCCTCATACGCGACCTCATTGTTAGAAAATCTAGAAGTTTTGATAGATTATCTAATGACACCGCCTGTAGGTGGTTTTAAAATAATACCGAGCCCGGACCCTTTCACATTTGAGGCGCCTTCTTTGAAGAGGGTCCATACCCCCGAGGATGTACCCGACTTTAGTAGAAGTTCCTTTTTTACTTCGGGTACGAGGGTAGGTGTAAAATCTGCCACGAAGTTTGCTAAAATTTGAGACTTGACGGTCGTTTGGGGTTGATACTCGATATCGTACCCTCCAAGTTCGATGGCCCACTTGGCCAACCGGCCCGACAACTTGGGCTTATGCAAAACATTTCGAAGTGGGTATGTAGTTAACATACATATGGGATGACATTGGAAGTACGACTTCAATTTTCTAGATGTGCTTATTAATGCAAGTGCTAACTTTTCTAAATGTGGATACCTGGTTTCAGCATCTCCTAAGGTTCGACTTACATAATAAATAGGAAATTGTGCACCTTGATCTTCTCGAACCAGCATGCCGCTTACCGCTACCTCGGACACAGCCAAGCATATGTATAGTTTCTCATCTGCCTTAGGAGTGTGAAATCATTCTTCTTTTTAAGCAAAGACAAGAACCCATGGCTCTGATCTGATGACCTCGAGATAAATTGTCCTATAGCAAGTATCCGCCCGGTTAGCCGTTGTACAACCTTCACACTGTCCACGACGGTGATTTCTTTGATGGCTTTAATTTTTTCGGGGTTGATTTCGATCCCCTTGTTCGATACCATGAAACCCAAGAACATGCCCGAGCCAACCCCGAAGGCACATTTCTCTGGGTTGAGCTTCATGTTGTACTTTCGTAAGATCTCGAACGTTGCCTGCAAATTAGTCAAATGGTCCTCTGCGCGCAGGGAATTAACTAGCATGTAATCAATATAAACTTCCATAGATTTGCCTATATGTTGTTCAAACATCTTATTAATTAGGCGTTGGTACGTCGACCCTGCACTTTTTAGACCGAAGGGCATTACGTTGGAACAATATGTTCCATACTTCGTAATAAATGAGGGTTTTTCCTGGTCCTCCGGGTTCATTTGAATCCGATTGTACTCGGAGTAGGCATCGAGAAAGGTTAGGATCTCGTGGCCAGCCGTGGCGTCGATCATTCGATCGATGTTAGGCAGTGGGAAGGAGTCTTTAGGGCACGCCTTGTTCAAATTTTTGTAATCTACACACATTCTAAGTTTGTTTCCCTTTTTGGGGACTACTACTACATTGGCTAGCCACTCGGGGTATTTTACTTCCCTAGTGGACCCTATTTTGAGAGGTTTAGTCACCTCGTCCTTTATGAATGCGTGCTTCACCTCGGACTGGGGTCTTCTCTTTTGCTTTACTGGTTTGAACTTGGGGTCGAGACTCAGCCGATGGGTAGTTAGCTCCGATGGGATCCCTGTCATATCTAAATGGGACCAAGAAAAACAATCTATGTTATCGATAAGGAAATGAATGAGTTTTTTCCTTAGTTCGGGGGTTGACCCCGTTCCCAGGTATACCTTCCATTCCGGTAGATGCTCGATCAATATCACCTGCTCTAGTTCCTTGATCGTGGACTTTGTTGCGTCCGACTCCTCGGGGGCGACAAAAGCTCGAGGGGTAAGGAAGTCCTCTCCCTCATCCTCGGATACTTGTTCCTCGGATTCAATTGAGGATGTGGACTGTGATTGCTATTTGGCTGTCTGCTTATTTTTTATGTTCGACTTTTTCGAGGTCGAGAGTGTCGATCTGGTGTCAAATTGTGAACTGCAAACATCTCTGTTGTTGCATGTTGCTCCCCGTACACTGTCTTCACACCACCTTTTGTCGGAAACTTCATCATTTGGTGAAGGGTTGATGGTACTGCCCTCATGCTATGGATCCATGGCCTCCTAAGCAATGCATTGTACCTCATGTCACCTTCGATGACATGCAATTTAGTGTCCTGTATAGTCCCGCCCACGTTTAATGGGAGGATTATCTCTCCCTTCGTTGTTTCGCTTTCCATGTTGAATCCATTCAAGACTCGAGATGCAGGTATGATTTGATATAGCAGCCCGAGCTGATCTACGACCCTTGACCTGATTATGTTCGCCGAGCTACCTGGATCCCCAAGAATACGTTTAACTTGAAATTTTGTTTAATAATATAGAAATTACCAGTGCATCATTGTGCGACCGAGAGAAGCCTTCGGTGTCTTCTTCATTGAATGTAAGGGTGCCTTCGGGCACGTAGTCTCGAGTCCTCTTCTCCCTTGTAATCGACGCTTTAGTGCGTTTGAACACGGGTCCCTACAGGATGTCAAATCCGCCGATAATCATATGGATAACATGTTGAGGCTTCTATGGTTCTTCTTCCTATTGGCGTCTCTTTCCCTGAAATGGTTTTTGGCTCTGCCGCTGAGAAATTTCTGAAGGTGCCCCTCGTTGAATAATCAGGATACCTCCTCTCTTAATTGTCTGCAATCCTCGGTCATGTGCCCATGCATCCCGTGATACTTACACATCAAATTAGGATTCCTTTTAGAAGGGTCAGTTTGTATAGGCCCGGTCCACCTGGTATCTTTAATCCTTCCAATGGTCGAAACGATAGCTGAGGCATCGATGCTGAAGTTATACTCTGATAATCGGGGTGCTTCTGCGGGAACAATATACTTGTCAAATCCATTCTTACTCATGAGTCCCCGAGAATTTTGCACCCGATCATTTCGGGGGTTGCGTTCCGAACTGTTGCTTCTTCGATCCGAAATATATGGCTGGTAGCTTTCTCTATTTGGCCTCGGTTCTCTATCATTGTCCCTCAAAGCCTTTACTACTAACCTGTTTGGGTGAACTGATCCCGAGGGGGCTCCCAACTGGTCATCCTCGACCCTGATCTTTGGTTGGTAGTGATTATGTACATCCAACCACGTCACAGCTGGATACTCGATCAGATTCTGCTTTAATTGTCGAGGCGCAATCAAACTCCTTTCGTTCATACCCTGCATAAGAGCTTGTACTGCTCAGTCATCCAAGACCGGTGGTAACTCCATTCGCTCTATCTGAAACCTGGATACGAACTCCCTCAACATCTCATTGTTCCTTTGTTTTATCTTGAAGACGTCTGATTTCCTTGTTGCCACCTTTATGGCCCCGGCGTGCGCTTTCACAAAGGCGTCTGCTAAGATAGAAAACAAATCAATCGAGTCAGGAGGCAGGTTATGATACCAAATCATGGCGCCTTTCGACAACGTTTCCCTAAACTTTTTTAACCATATTGATTCGATCTCATCGTCATTCAATTCATTTCCTTTGATCCCGCAAGTGTATGATGTAATATGCTTGTTAGAGTTTGTTGTCCCGTTATATTTGGGTATATCGGGCATGCAAAACTTCTTAGGAATGGGCATCGGAGCCGCGTTTTGAGGGAATGGTTTTTTTATGAACTTTTTGTCATCTGAACCCTTCAAGACTGGAGGTGCCACCGGTATCCAGTCAACACGGGAGTTATAAGTTTCCACCATTTGTCGTTGTCTTCAATCTTCTTTTCTCCGCACGCAATCCTCTTGGTGAGCTCTTTGAGCATTCTCATAATGGTGGGATCAGTCCCCGAACCGTTATTCGACCTCTCTGGTGCCGGTTCAACACGTCGAATTTTTCTGGTTCAGTTATACTCGGAGTTTTATTCTGACTCTGAAGTTGAGCGATGGCGATCTGCTGAGCTTGTAGCATATCGAATATCACTTGGAGGCTAACTCCCCCATCTCCTATACCTGGTGTTCCTTGGCCTCCAGAACAGGCTGCTCTGCATATACTTCCTCCAGGGTTTGCGCCTAAATCTGTATTTAAAGCAATGTGCAAACTAACGTCAACTGGCTCCACATTTGGCACTTCCCCAAGGTTTATCGGTGGTACACCGACCCCTACATTGTTGTTTTTACCATGGAATCCAAGATCTTTGTTGTTATGAACAAGCGCATTTTGCGAGTTCGACATGCTTAATCCTGAAAATCAGAAAATCTTGACAAGAAAAAATGTAAAAATAACGTGTGTAATGAGAATCAGTAATGAAATAATCACTATTATCTTTAGCCCCACGGTGGGCGCCAAACTATTTACCTCGAAAGTACGAGTAACAATTAAATTTGATTTTTGATTTTAAAGATATATGATATAATTCAATACCAATTGATAATCAAGAAGTATAAAGTATAAATGAAGGAAATAAATGAATCAAACCAGTGTTACTTAAGCTGTAAAGACCTCGAGCTTAGTGACCTCGAGATGAACCAAGAACAATAAAGTAAGAACAATAAAGAGAGAAAGGACAACTCTGATGTACAATGAGCGAAAAGTAGAGAGTATATTCTTTGCCAGTGATTAGATGATCCTTAATAAAGATTAGGGTCCCCTTTATATAGGAGGGGAACCCTAAATAAGGTACATTTTGATTTACAATAACGAATCTTATTGGGACAGATGTATAACCACCTAGTACGGATTTGTACTAATTCGTACAAATCTATTCCGAAATTTACACCATGATCTTGGGGACGTGGCGAGAATCTTATCCTTTTGTAACAAACTCATAAAGACTCTATTTTTTAATCGATCGTACTTGGCTTCGATATTCCTCGAGCACTTAGGTCTTCGAGCCTTTTTTTCCTGCCTTCGAGACCGAGCTAGGTGTTTATCGAACTTCTTCCTTCGATAAGACCTCTCAAGCCTACATCTTCTTGCGCCTCCGAGCAGGCTCTGCTTTGCTTTGGGTGTCCTCGCTCTTTGAGGACCTATTTCTTTTGTTATCCTTTTTTGGCTTTGAAGCCAAAGGTTCAACGCTTTCCTCGAGAGGGGGCGGCCTCATCTCAAAGAACTCACCAATACCTGCCACAGAAACTTTAAGTTATAGAAAGAGGGGCATTCTTAATAAGAAAGGAAATACTGAAATACGAACCATGGTTTTTTGCTTCCCACTTGCCCTTCGACAAATCCCGCCACTTGCGTTTGTCCTATAACGAAGTAGCGGCTAGTTTACGAACCCAATCCTCGAGGTAGAGAACCGCATTGGGCATCCATGGGACCATTAAGGAAAAAGGAGAAGAATGTTACGTAAAGCTAAGCAAAAATTGGGAAAAAAACTAAGGAAAAGAATCCCACTCACGTTCGAAGTTCCATTTTTCAGGGAACGACATGTGCTCCTCGGGAATGACATCGATGGTCCTCACCCGGATGAACCGGCTCATCCAACATCGATCCTTGTCTTCGTTATTACTGGCAAAAAAGGACCTGGTCGTTCAGCGTTGAAGTTTGATCGAACCTCGGAAAAGTTGAGGTCGATATAAGCGGATGAGATGGTTGAGGGTGAACTCGAGTCCGGCCTTTTCAGCGAGGAACCTCATCATTATTACTATTCTCCAAAAGGACGAATGGATATGGCTAGGGTAACTTGATATCTTCTGCAGAATTCAAGCACGAGCGGATCGAGAGGGCCCAACACAAAGGGGTAAGTGTACACACTTAGGAACCCCTCTACGTAGGTTGTGATATCCTCTTCACGAGAAGGTATCTGCAGCACGACCTTCTTTTCCCAACCACACTCTCTTCTCACAGCTTCGAGGTGCATTTTCATAATCGAACTTATATACCTCGAAGCGTGATCCTGACGACCAGGGACATCGGGAGGATTCTCGACCGTAAAATCCTTTTTTTAAGAAACAGCTGCTCGGTACAATCTGATGGAGCACCGACGGCTTACCGCCGGCCAGACGAGAGGAAGAAGAGGAGTTTCCTTCTTTCTGAGGAACAGATTTGGAAGTTTTTTCCATTGAGTTTTAGAAGAAGAAGGAAGAAGTTGGTAAGTCGTGGAGGTTTTAAAGTTGATAAGGTGGAAGAGCTGGTGGCAAAGGGGAAGTTAGAGCAGAAAAGAGGCGTTGCAAATAAGAGCAAAAGTTCTTAATGATAAGTGTAAACGAGTATATATAGAGAAAATTGGCGACTGTTCATTGACACTAATGGCCAACCGACTCTGACATGCATTTAATGATTTGGGGAAGAGAACCGATGGGATGCTTCGATCGTTTCAACGCTTGCATCGTGAGAATGATGTCACCATTAGGGACTTCGAAAACTCAAGAATTCAAATCGTTTATTGTCATTTCATTCTAAGAAATGCGGGGACTATCTGTATACGGTCGAAATCAGGAAGCTCGATTTCGTAGGCTTAAGATGTTGCCTCGAGGGCAGAAGTTTAGAAGATATCGAGCCCGGGTTCGAAGGTGGAATACGAGGTTCGAGGGCTGGGGTGCTCATTGAGCATTGAAGCCAGGTAAGACTGATGCCGAATAATGCCATTATGAGTTTGTTATGGAAAGGACAAGATTCTCGCCACGTCCCCAAAGATCATGGAGTAAATTCCGGGATAGATTTTTACGAATTAGTACAAAACCGTACTAGGTTGTTATACAGCTGTACCAATAAAATTCTTTACTACAAATAGACGCGTACCTTGTTTAGGATTTCCTCTCCTATATAAAGGGGACCCCAATCATTTGTAAAAAGATCATCCAATCATTGGCAAAGAATATACTATCTTACTTTTCTCGTTCACTGCTCTTCAGAATCATTCTTTAGCTTTATTACACTTAATTTATTATTCTTGCTTTATTGCTCCTAATTCACCTCGAGGTCATCGAGCTCGAGGTCTCTACTGCTCTAGCAACACCGGTTTGGTTCATCAATTCTTCTCATTCATACTCTACATTACTTGCTTATTAATTAGTATTGGACTAGATCACATACCTTTAAAACCACAAATCAAATTTAATTGTTACTCGTATTTTCGAGGTAAATAATATAGTAATATAAGTTATGTCTTATTGACATATATTACAAACAAAAACTAACTCTAATAAACATATAATATTTATACCTAAATAATCTACTAAGAAGTTAAGGAAAAAACAAAAACCATTAGAAGTGCAGTGCTTACAAGATGATGTAGAGGAGACAGCTACCACAACCCAGAGTAAAAATTGAAACAAAGAAGATGAAAGAAAAATAAATTAACAACAACATCAGTAATAAAAAAAAGTTGGAGAAAGGCCCAAAATAACATAAATGGATAAAACAAAGAAAGGAACAAAGAGAGAAAGAAAAAATCATCGCCAAATCACACGTACAACATAACACAAAGAGCAAAATTGCAAAAACCAACACATATCTTCAAAATCCCATCACCAAGAAACTTAGCAAAACTTACAGGTAAAACAAAACCCAAAATCAAAGAGAAAATGGAGATATGTAGAAAAAACAGAAGCTAATTTACATAGAAATGAGGAAACTAAGTAGAAAATTAGAAACATTAGCAATGATCGAGCAAAACAGTTTTAGATCAAATTTCAACTTCTAAAAGGGATTATTACCTGGGTTCTATTTGCTTTCTCGGTGCTACAATTTGATTATGTGGGTTACAGTAGATTGTTGTTGTACTGCTTTTATTCGAGTCTCTCAAGTAAAATGTAGCTTTTGTTAAGGATTGGACACAATACTTCTGGTCAGTGCACAAAGGGGAACTGAGGATTTACAAAAACTACAGTTAAGCGGATGGATTAAAATGAACTGAGGATTTCATTGTTATACGGAAGAACATGGTAGAAGCCTAGAAGGATATGGAATAGAAGTTGAAAAATAAGAAGTTATGGAACCAAAAAAGTTGTTGATATGCTACGTGGATGTTCAGTCGGAGGAGGAAGACAGGTATAAGTAAATGGTAAAAAGTCCAATATGCCCTCAGTTTTTAATCTATTGACTTGAAAGCAGGCATGTCGAAATATAAGCTCTTCTATAGTAAGGTAAAGTAAAGTAATATATATATATATATATATATATATATATATATATGTCGAGATGGATTGGCTCTTTTCATGTTTTGCCAAGAAGAGAAGCTACCAGCCACCTAGATACACTACGTGAACGCGGCTCCTTAGTCGCGATCGCGATGAAGAAAACTAGATATCACAATCAGGAGTTCAAAACATGAGGAAATGGCCTGTAGCCCATCTGAAACACACTCCAGGCCCCCGAGACCCATCCAATCACACCAGTTAGTCCTAAAGCATAATGCGGACCTACTCGAGGCCTCAAATCACACTAAACAACAACAAAACTACGAATCGCACATCAATTCAAGCCTAATAACTAATGGAATTTCAACTTCTAAAACTAACGTCGAACCATGTCAAATCAACTCAGAATGACCTCAAAGTTTGCATGTAAGTCCTAAATGACACAATGGTACTATACTAATTCCCGGTCGATCCCGATATTGACAAAGTCAACTCCCGATCAAATCTCTCACCAAACCTTCAACTTTCCAACTTTCACCAAAAAGTATCAAATCAACCTATGAATCTCCAAATTCAAATCCGGACGTACGTCTAAGTTCAAATTACCATACAAAACTATTGGAATCATCAAAATATCATTACTGATTTGTCTACACAAAAGTCAAACTCCGATTAACTCTTTCTACTTAAACTTCTAAAACAAGAATCATTCTTCCAAATCTTTGCAATACCATATACAAAATTGATAATGCTAATAATTTAAAAAACTTTAGACCTATAAGTCTTTGCAATACCATATACAAGATTATTACTAAAATAATAGCAAATCGAATCAAGCCCTTCCTAAATCTTCTAATTAGTTAAGGACAAGCTAGTTTCTTGAAAAAACAGGAGGGATAGTGATAATGCTATTATCTTTCAGGAAATCATTAGGAAGTTAAATACATCAAAGATCAAACCCAACTTTGTTCTAAAAACTGATCTAGAAAAAGCCTTCGACAAGTTAGAATGATCATTTATCTATAGAACTTTAAATTTCTTCAAATTCCCTCCGGGCCTTACCTTTCTAATCTTAATTGCATTATTACTAGTAATATTTCTATTCTTGTTAATGGAAACAAATCGAAAATTTTTTATCCATCAAGAGGAATTAGGCAAGGAGACCCTATGTCACCTTATATCTTTATCCTTTGTATGGACATTCTTTCAACAGTTATTAACAATCATGTGGACACAAGAATGTGGGATCCTATAAAAATAAACCATATCGGCCTGCATCTTTCCCATCTTTTCTTCGCATATGATCTAACCCTAATGAGGTAGGTAAATAATAAAACAATGCTTACCATACAACAATGTTTGGACAACTTCTGCTCTATGTCAGGGCACAACATCAATAATAGTAAATCAAAGATTTTGATTTCAAAAAATTATCCTGAACATATTAAAAATAATCTCACAAATTTCTTCTAAATAAAGATTAGTAACTCATTCAGAATGTACCTGGGCTTCCCTATAACTCCTAACAAGCCAAAAGCAAAAGACTATTATTTCCTCATAGATAGAATGATGTCAAAAAAAATAATTGGAACGCAAAGTGGCTCAGCATGGCTGGGAGAAGTACCTTAGCCTCATCCACTCACAACACTCTCCCAAATCATGTAATTCAATTATCCCTTTTCCCCGCAAAAATTCTTAAGACTATTGACAAAATCCAAAGAGATTTTATATGGGGTAGTACAACAGAAAAAAGAAAAATGCATCTTATAAATTGGGATACTATTACCAAACCTAAGGAGCATAGAGGCCTTGGCATCAGAAAAGCTAAGTCCAAAAATATGGCCATGTTAACCAGCCTGGCTGGGAGAGCTCTTAATAACCCATTCGCCCTAGGGGCAAAAGTTTTAACTTATAAATATTGTAACAACGGTATTAAGAAGACAAAATCCTACACTTGGAACAGTCTCTTAACATGATGGACTCAGTGTAATAAAGGTATCCAGTAGATGGTTGACAAAAATTCCGGTCACAACATATGGAGTAGTAACTGGATACTAAGGGTCAATAATCTTAGGAACCATATAATAGGTCCTTTAAATAAAGAGGAATCTTGTTTAAGAATAAGAGACATTGGCAGAACTGGAGAATGGGACTTAGGGAAAATCTCTATTGAAATACCTAAGGAGATCATCAATGTCATAAAAACAGTGGATCTAACAACTAACCAAAACAATAACTATCCATTGTAGACCCTTAATAATAGTGGTGTCTTCACAATAAGCTCTTGTTATAACCTTTGGGTAGAAAATGAGCCTAAGGTCAAGAACTTCAATTGGGTTTGGGAATTTAAGTGCCCCAAAAAAATAAAATCCATCATATGGAAATGCTATCATGATAGAATCCCGATGCGTGATTACCTGTATAAGTGTGGAATAAATATAGACCCGACTGTCCCGTTTGTAAAAGTTCTAACGAATCCACAAGCCACATCTTTTTGGATTACTATATAGCAAAATCCGTATGGGAATCAATGGTATGGAAACCAACCACCAATATTGGGAATACTCACTGGATAGATTTCTTAAAAGGTGCAAACATAACTATCTACAATCAACATACAACTTGGGAAGATTTATTTTCTTATACTCTGTGGATCATTTGGAATAATAGGAATTTCAACAATCAAAACAACACTTCCAATAATATTAACCCCAAAAATATTATTAAGCTAGCTTTAGAGTTTAAATTATTCGCCTCTAATCCAACTACTTTTACGATTAACAAAAAATTAGCATAAGTTTTTATCCGCCCCAAAAAGGATGGTACAAGATAAACAACAATGTCTGCCTCTAGCGAAAAAGATGATTGCAAAGATTAGATGATGGTCTAATAATTTTCTATCATACAATGGGAGATTGCAACTGATTAAAAGTGTTCTATTTGAGATGCAGACTTATTGGGCTCAAATCTTTCTATTGCCAAAGAAGATCATCAATATGGTAACAAATGTATGCAGAACATTCCTATGGACAGGTACAAATAAGGTTTCCAGAAAAGCCTTAGTATCTTGGGAAAAACTATGCATGCCTAAGTCTGCTGGAGGATTAAATATTCCGGATTTCCACAGATGGAACAAATCAACAATCTGTAAGCTATTGTGGGTTGTTACTCAGAAAAAGGATAATTTATGGGTAAAATGGATTCACTGCTTTAAGCAGAGAGATCTATTGAAATGTCCTATTCCTAAACAAGCTTGTTGGCTAGTTAGAAAGATATTGGATGTAAGGAGCTGGCTAGTGAATCATGGGGACCCCGAGGCACTAATAAAAAACTTTGAGACACAGGGAAAGTTCTGCATCAAGAAAGCATATCAATTCTTCACTCCTCAGTTTCAGAAAGTAGATTGGAAGAAAACAATGTTGGTGCAAAGTATCATTCCCAGGCATCAAGTCATTCTCTGGTTATCAATTCAACTTAGAGAGATGGGGAATACAGGTTGTAAAAGAATGTGTACTAAGTGAAGCTGACATAGAGGAAACCTTGGAGCATATACTAACTAAGCTGATTAGGAATAAACAGGAACATAGGTACTTGGCAGGAAGAAGTCACTTGGGTAGCAAGCAGAATCAACAATCGACCAAGGACTCATATTCTAGGATTTCTCTTTACAACAACTTTTTATCATATCTGGGCAGAGATAAATGCAAGAAGATTTCAACAAAGGAAACAAGAGGCTAGACAGAGAGTAAAGGAAATAGTTATACAGTTACATATTAAATGACAGAACAATTGTAAATGGAAGGGTATACTAGATAGGTTAAATTGTTACCCAATATAGATAGTTTATAACATAGTTTTGATTTTTTGAGAGAATTAACTTTTGAGTCCAAAAGAGTTAGCTGTGTACAAATATTTACTTGGTTGAATAAATTTTTTTATTTTGACCAAAAAAAAAAAGATAAACATTGATGGTGCCTTCAACGATACATGTTTACTAGGAGGCATGGGTGCAGTTATACGAAACTCCAAAGGAGAATGGATTACCGGCTACCACAACAAATTACATGCACTGACTCCATTGCAAATAGAACTACAAGATCTACAACAAGCTCAACAAAAAATATTGCAGGAGAACCTACTACCAGCCGAAGTAGAGACGGATGCAACAAACGTAATGCATATGCTTGATACAAACTGCCCTACTTAAGCAAATATAATTTCACAATGCAGGTGGTTAATGGAGCAAGCAACGCGGAAGGAAGAAGTCATGCTGAAGTATAATTTTTGTGAAGGAAACATGGTAGATGCCTACCACAAAGATCAGGAGGGTTTCTACTAGTGTTTGTTGTAAGCTGGCTACTCTAGGTAATGAAAATACCCTACGAGGCATAACTGTAGCCACAACCAATGTGACAGTAATGAAGACAATGGTGCACTAGCACCGGCTGTTAACACCTTTCAGTTTCCAAAAAAAAAAAAACTAAAAAATGTTGGAGAAAGGCCCAAAATAACATAAATGGATAAAACAAAGAAAGGCACAAAAAATCAGCCCCAAATCACACGTACAACATAGGCCTAAAACACAAAGAGAAAAAAAATGCAAAAACCAACACATATTTTCGAAATCCCATCACCAAGAAACTTAGCAAAACTTACAGGTAAAACGAACCCCAAAATCAAAGAGAAAATGGAGATATGTAGAAAAAAGCAGAAGCTAATTTACATAGAGATGAGGAAACTAAGTAGAAAATTAGAAACATTAGCAATGATCGAACAAAATAGTTTTAGATCAAATTCAAATTTCAACTTCTAAAAGAGATTATTACATGGGTTCTGTTTGCTTTCTCGGTGCTACTATTTGATTATGTGGGTTACAATAGATTGTTGTTGTATTCCTCTTATTTGAGTTCTCTCAAGTGAAATCATAGCTTTTGTAGGGATTGGACATAGTACTTCTGGTCTGTGCACAAATAGGAACTGAAGATTTACAAAAATTGCAATTAAGCAGATGGATTAGATTAAACTGAGGATTTCATTGTTATATGGAAGAACACGGTAGAAGCCTAGAAGGACATGGTACAGAAGTTGAAAAAAAGAAGCTATGGAACCGAAAAATTTGTTGATATGCTACATGGCTGTTCAGCCGAGGAGGAAGACACATATAAGTAAATGGTTGAAAAGTCCAATATGCCCTTAGTTTTTAATCTATTGACTTGAAAGCAGACATGCCGAAATATCTCTCTCTCTCTCTCTCTCTCTCTCTCTCTATATATATAATATATATATATATATCGGTCGGGATGGACCGGGCTCTTTTCATGTTTTGCCAAGAAGAGCAGCTGCAAGCCACCTAGATACACTACGTGAACGTGACTCCTTAGTTGCGATCACGATGAAGAAAACTAGGTATCAGAATCAGGAGTTCAAAACATAAGGAAATGGCCCGTAGCCCATCCGAAACACACTCCAGGCTCCCGGGACCCCGTCCAATCACACAAATTAGTCGTAGAACATAATGTGAACCTACTCGAGACCTCAAATAACATTAAACAACAACAAAACTACGAATGACACCTCAATCCAAGCCTAATAACTAATGGAATTTCAACTTCTAAAACTCACGCCGAACCATGTCAAATCAACTCGGAATGACTTCAAATTTTGCATCTAAGTCCCAAATGACACAACAATACTATTCTAATTCCCGACCGATCCCGATATCGACAAAGTCAACTCCCGATCACATCTCTCAACCTTCCAAACCTTTAACTTTCCAACTTTCACCAAAAAGTATCAAATCAACCTACGGATCTCCAAATCCAAATCCGAACAGACGCCGAAGTCCAAAATCACCATACAAAACTATTGTAATCATCAAAATACCATTACTGAGTTGTCTACATAAAAGTGCAACTCTGATTTAGTCTTTCCACTTAAACTTCTAAAATAAGAATCATTCTTCCAAATCAATCCGAAATCTCTTGAAAACCGAAAGCGACCATACAAGAAAGTCATAATGCATAATACAAAGCTACTAGAGACATTAAACCACCGAACGAAACACTAAAACTCAAAACGATCAATCATGTCGTTACAAGAGAACTGAGAAAAAATGGGTGACATCCTAAGTTTACATTGCCCATATTTTACATTACTTTCTTTTCAATTTTCATAATTTATTTTATTTTATATTATTTTCTTATTTAAGCTTAAATATACATATTAAATGTATGTTTTATATTTAATCTTGAATTTTTCTCATATATGTTGTTTTGTCAAAAGAATTTCACATAGAATATTACAAGAATCACAAAGGGATGCTTAATAAAAATAATTTTTAAATCATGATATTAATATTAAGTTTGTTTAAAATTTTTCTACTTCATGCGAAAAAAGTATACTTTCAAATTAGATGATATATTTTCCTTTTTAGTCTGTTCCAAAATAAGTAACGCATTTCTAATTTTGGAAATCATTCAACTTTAAACTCTTTATTTTACTCATTTTATCCTTAATGAGAAACTTTTATAACCACAAAAATATTATGATTCCACAAAGTTTTTATCCTTTAAGCTGTTTTTCAAAATTTTTGAGCCAAACTAGATCATCTAAATTGAAATGGAGGAAGTACTAGTTAATGATTTTTATTATCTTACTAGGTAACTTGAATAATTTGAAATTTGGCAGAAAATTACTACAAATCAATGGAGGAGTAAATGGGCAGTACATTTTTCGTTCTGTGACGAAATGAGGGAAAGTGAAAGTGGCGCCAGGCGTGGGCGTGGCCTCACTAGAGCTGCCAATTTCATACGGACCGCGCAAATCAAACCTCTTTTGGATAAGAAGCCGAATGAATCTGCGCGTTTGAGAAATAGGAGCAAGTAGAAGAAGTAAGTTCCTTCTCCTTCGCCATGGTCACCCAAGCAAAACTAGTAGTAGAACCTCATTTCTCCTGCGGTATTACTGTTAGCACTTTGGAGAGCAGTTTGAAGTTCGGCCATCGTTCATCCTTAAGATTTCATTCATTTACCACTCGACGACGCCTTTCATTAGCAGCAGCAGCAGCAACAACTCCTCCCGCCCCAACCAATCAGGTCCATCCTTTTTTCTTTAAATCCAAAACTATCCCAAATCCACAACCTCAAACTTAAATGTATTGCTAAAAATTTAATCAGGATGAACAAAGAAAGCCACCGGATCTTCAAACACTTACTGGAAGGTTCTGGAAGATTGCTGTTCCATATTGGTCATCCGATGATAAAGTCCAAGCTAGACTGCAATTAGCTGCTGTCTTTGCCCTTACTTTAGGGACCACCGGCATCAGCGTTGGTTTCAATTTCCTCGGCCGTGACTTTTATAATGCACTAGCCAGTATGTTTTTCTTTCTCCAGATTGTGTTTTTCTTTAAAAGAATTTTGACTGCACTATTAATTTCTCTATGTTTTGTCTGATTTTGCAAAGACAAAGACCAAGAACAGTTCACCAAACAACTGTTATACTACCTTGCTGCTTTTGCTGGTGGTATTCCGGTGAGCTCATTGCTCCATATTTTTTAGGTATAGCTCCGAATAGTCTTTTTTTTTTCCCCTTCAAATTATGCAGATATTGTGCAACCTAGAGTGGGTACTTGGCATGCTATTTCATTGATAAGAGCTCGGATCCAGGATTTTAAGTTTATGAGTTCTGAACCCACAACCTGTTTTGTTTATTGAGTTCTGGATAGATTATTTTTATATATATTAAGTGGGTCTCTTTACACAAATACAAGGTCTGGGCCCGAACCCGTAACTTCAACTGTAGATCCGCCCCTGGCACATTGGTGACAATATAGATTAAAGAGTATCAAGTCTTTAGTAACAAAATGCACCTTGAGACTTCATCCAGAAGGACTACTCCCTTCTATCAAAATATATATGCATTTATTATTTATAGTAAAACGGAAATGAGGTCTTCTAACCTCTATTTCTCTACTACCAGTATTTGTCATTTCTGAATTTCTTTTACATTATCCTCATTTATTAGCAGCAAGAAAGGTAAAAAAAAAGTACATTTCGTAGGTTTGAGCTTTATGTATTTTGCAGATTTTTGTGTTGAGAGATTATGCGCGAGAGAAGTTAGCTTTACGGTGGAGATCTTGGATGACAAGCTATTACATGGAAAGGTATCTGAAGAATAAGACGTTTTACAAAATTCAGTCTCAGTCTACCATCGATAATCCAGATCAGCGAATCGTTGACGATTTAAGTTCCTTTACTGGAACAGCTCTCTCATTTTCGTTGACTCTCTTCAATGCTGCCATAGACTTAATATCTTTCAGCAATATCTTGTACGGTATCTATCCGCCACTTTTTATTGTGCTTCTTGCATATTCACTTGGTGGAACGGCTATCAGCGTCTTCCTTGGAAGGGTAACATTTTCACTTTCATATTTTCTTTTGAATCTCACAACTAATACAACATTTAGAGAATTGCTAAGTTACAAGACATGTCTACCAATTTTACTCCAAATGATGGGAACTCTGATTATTTAGGGATTGGTGGGCCTCAACTTTTTGCAAGAGAAGAAAGAAGCTGATTTCCGCTATGGGCTTGTGCGTGTTCGAGAAAATGCTGAATCAATTGCATTTTATGGAGGCGAGGAGAATGAGATGCAACTACTATTAAGTCGTTTCAGAAGCGCTTTTGAAAACCTAAATGTAAGGAAGCCTTTGTGTTTGTTTGGTACTTCAAGTGTCTTTATCCTTACCTGCATTGAAGCACATCTACTCAAATTTGTGATTCAACAGTTGTTTCTATATTACTTCTGTTGCAAAGAATTGTTTCATTGTCGCACACTGAATAATGAGTTCAATCTGGCAACCAATATTAGGTTAAGAAGTTAGGTTTAATCTCACCTTGTCTAACTATGTGTAACCTTGTCTGGAGTAAGCGCTATAGTTTGTCCCCCCATTTTGTTGAACATGAAAAATTTGAGAGTACATCCAAATTTCTTGTAAAACTTGAGACTTTTCGCAAGAAGTTCCCACCTAGCATCCTGTGATCTCATTATCAATACATCTATCAACTATACCTCACTCCCAAACTAACTGGGATCAGTTGTATGAATTTCTGTAATCATTCTGCTCTATTGGGTGCACAGATGTTTCCAAGTGTTTCTTCAACAAAAGAATGCATTCTGATGTTTTTGTCACCATAGTGACCCTTTAAAACCTAGTGCCTCTGCCAGCTAGGTTTTGTTACTAAGTAGATCATATTTCCAAGGTAAGTTTAAAATCTTTTAAAGGATATGTGTTATGTCGGGGGCAAGGAAGTGATCTCTCTGAGTTGTGTCTTCGTATGGGATTCACAATCTCATCATCTCTGATTAATCAGAAGCAGTGCATAAAACTAACCTAATATACCTCATCTTAGCATTCGTTAAATGTTTGACTTTCTTTTGTACATGTTGATGCATTTTGAAAATGTTTAGTGTTGTATGCTATTTAATTTTATTGTATTTGTTTTATAAGTGAATAAAAAAATTGATTCTCCTGCCTTTGATAATTGGCAGCAATTGCTGATATCTTCTAGAAATCTGGAGTTCTTCACCAATGGCTACCGCTATCTTATTCAAATTCTTCCTGCCGCAGTTGTTGCACCTATGTACTTCTCTGGAAAAATTGAGTTTGGGGTTGTTAATCAATCCGCATCTGCTTTTAATCATATTCTTGGTGATTTTTCCCTCATTGTCTATCAGTTTCAGGCTATAAGTGCCTTTTCAGCCGTCATTGATCGACTAGGTAAGTTATTTTGTTTCTGGCTGGCGGGTTCTTCTTCAGTCAATGGAAAGGCTTACAGAATATATTGATATTACTTTGTAATCCCTTAGAAGGAGCATCTTTCAATCTATTTTGTTGGAGATATGCCCCAAAGGGAGGGAATATACATGATATCTGACAATGTGCAGGATCTTGTCTTTTTCTTAGCTGATGTGACATGAATTTGTTTTGATTACACATGGTTTTACATACTACATAGCTAATTTTGTGCATGTTGCTTATCTTTGTAGTTTCCAAGGAGGTGGTCTGATCTAGAGTGAATTGTAGCAATGTCTGACCAACCTAATTAGCATCATCTCAAGCCCCTAATTTCCTAGATTTTTGTTTCATAACCCTAGTGCCAAAAGGGATATTTTTTCAAATCAAGACTCTGACCTTTGGAATTGCACTACTTTTATGCATCTTATAGATGCCGGATATGTGATAGGTTACTTGAAAAACTTGAGCTTCTCATAAGGGATGTTTTGTTTTTTCTTTTTCTTGTCATCCACAGTTATTATACAACCTACCCGAGACTGTCGAAATGTAACATTTATCTTGACCTGCTCACTTCCCTTGTGTTGGGTAGGAGATATTATAAGGGTTGAAATGAGATGGGCCTAAATCGAAGGGAATGGATGTCGATGATTCATATAGCTGATCCTAAATTCTTTTCTCTGGGATTGAGGCGTCGTCATTTTTGTGTGTTGATAAGGCTTGAACCTGTCTGTACTGAGTAGAACCATAACGCTTTGGGTTATAACGGTTAAAGCTGGTTGGTTATGGTTTGTGTTATAAGGGTCGCTTTGGGTTATAAGGGTTAAAGCTGGTTGGTTATGGTTTGTGTTGCAAGGGTTAAAAGCTGGTTGGTTACAATTTGTGGATCAATTCTTTTTATTTTTTTCAACTCCTGCTTGGGCAAGGACTCCATTATACAAAACTCCTTCCATTATATATTATAAACTTATTGTTTTCCCAAGATAATCCCATAGTTGTTTCTTGATCCGTACTTTTTTTTGTTTTCGTAAGTAAGATGAAGCAGCACCTAGAAGGTGTTAAGTATTTACGATGCAAAAGCTCAGTTTCCCTTTATAACTGCAGGGAGCTGAGGAATTGTAATAGTGTCAACTTCATATACATCTATCATTTTCACCATAAAACCAGAATTTCTCTCAAGCCACAAAACCCCAAAAATGCAAGCTGGAATTATAGCCAAGTTTCTTTTCTGCTCCATTTTGGTTTTGTTTTCTCAAGCATCTGTCATTAATTTTTTCCCTTCTGTTTTAAGGATGAAGTAGTTTTATACATTAAAGTTACCAAAAGACATTCATCTTTTCAATTTAAATGCATTGCAATATCATGATTGATTCTTCTCAAATATAATATTTCAATTAGAACATATCAATGTATTCAAATCATGCTCTTCAAGTTTGTTTTTATTTTCTATTGTTTTGTAACGGACAGTTGAAACCATTGATCTCTGGGTTTTTATTATAATATCTATCCATTTAGGCAGAAAGTACAGAAAATTGGCATTGCCAGCTTGCTTCGGACTAAAGAGAAAGTGGATTTCTTCTTTGGAAATGCAAAATGATGAGATTCCGCCGACCAAATGTTAATGTTTGATAGTTATGTAAATAATATGATGAACACATATAATAGGAGTAGGATAAATAGGGCTCATCGTATCATACTTGAACAGAATATTAGTAATATAATTTTTTTCCGTACTTTCTCACATGGTATCAGAGCAATCGTGAGAACTTTATCGCTGTGCATAAATTCGAGTGACTCCAGAAAGAGAAATCAGTCAATCGGAAGCCCTTTTTCTGGCAAAAACAGGTCTGTTCGCAAGAAAAATATTATCCGGCAGTATTGTGCAATAACCACCACAAACTAGATCAGCCTCCGGCGACCAACCCTTCAAAAAATGTCCGGCAGAAACTCATACATGCGCTTCACGCGCCACCAGAAGAATTTTTTCGGCGAAGTTCCGACGCCCACGCGCCAACGCGTGGGGCTATTTCCGGCCAGATTTTGGCGAAACTTCTTTTGGACAGTGTGTTACCCCTACAATGCTGAGTCTACTCGCATAAGTTACATCAAATTCTGATAACTTTTATTTTTTCCAGCGTGAAATGTGCACTTTTTCCGGCGTGAACAGTACTTTCCCCGTTGTGAACAATGTCTTCCCATATATTTCTTCAGTTTTAGTCAAGAATTTGAGAAATGGGATCCAATACTATGAATAGTTGGATGGTTTCTCTAAACAAACATCTTTAGAGATAGCTTTCATTGTTCAAACAGGTAATAGCGTGACTTGTGTCTCCCAATCTTCATCTTTCGATTCTTGGGTCATTGATTCAGGTGCATCTTGATTCAGGTGCATCTGATCATATTTCTGGTAACAAATCTCTTTTCACTATTATTCATATTCTCAATCTCTTCCAACGGTCACAATGGCCAATGGGTCTCAAACTATGGCAACTGGAATAGGTCAAGCAAGTTCACTTCCTTCCTTACCTTTAGATTCAGTTCTTTATGTTCCCGGTAGCCCTTTTAACCTCATAGCCATTAGTCGCTTAGTCAAATCACTTAAATGCTTTGTTTTATTTCTTGTTGATCTTGCTTTTATACAGGAACACAGTACGGGGCGGAATATTGGCACTGGGCGTGAATCAAATGGACTTTATTACCTTATCCTTGCTAAATCACATGGACTCACATCTTGTCTTTCTTTAACAACTTGTCATGTTGTTAATTCACCAGATTTATTACATAAACGGTTGGGACATCCTAGTTTGTCAAAACTTCAGAAAATGGTACTTGCATTATCTCACTTGTCCACTCTAGAGTGTGAGTCATGTCAGCTCGGTAAGCATACTCGCTCCCATTTCTCTCGGTGTCCTGGTAATCGAGCAGAGCCACCTTTTAGTTTAGTCCATTCAGATATTTAGGGCCCTAGTTGGGTCATCTCTACCTTGGGTTGTTGCTAATTTATCAGTTTCATTAATGATTATTCCAGTTGCACTTGGTTATTTTTGATGAAAAAATCGATCTGAGTTGTTTTCTATTTTGTAGACTTTCTACGCTGAAATTCAAAATCAATTTGGGGTTTCTATCCGTGCATTTCATAGTGATAATGCCCTTGTGTCTTCCCCATTTCATCAGTTTATGAACTCTCATGGAATCATTCATCAAACATTTTGTCCGTACACATCTCAAGTTCCATTCTCTATGAAACTGCTCGTACTCTACTCATACAATCTCATCTTCGGTTGCGTTTTTGGGGGGATGCAGTTCTCACATCTTGTTATAGCTTTCCAGAATCAAGTTCCATTCTGTTCCATTCTTTATCTTGTTTCCCCACTCACCGTTCTCTCTTCGACTCTTCCACCTCGTCGTGTTTGGTTCATAACCTTACTCCATGAAAAGATAAGCTAGCTCCTCGTGCTCTTAAGTGCGTATTTCTGGATTACTCGAGAACGCAAAAGGGATATCGATGCTATTCACCTGACCTCCAGCGATACCTTATGTCTGTTGATGTTACCTTTTTTGAAAGCCCGCCATGCTTCACAAGTCCAGGCGATTACTTAGATATTTCTAAGGTACTACCAATTTCATCTTTTGGAGATTCAGTCACTATTTCCCTTTCATCTTCCTCCACAACTCCAGCTCCTCCACCTATAGTTCCAGTTCCAGCTCCATCACCTAAAGCTCCAGTTCTAGCTCCACCACCTACAACTCTAGTTCTAGCTCCACCACCTATAGCTCCAGTTCCAGCTCCACCACCTACAACTCTAGTTCTAGCTCCACCACCTACAACTCTAGTTCCAGCTCCACCACTTACAACTCCGCCACTCCTAGCTTATCATTGCCGTCCGCGCCCATCATGAGGTCCAACTGATTAATCCTGCACCTACTGCGGACTTGTCTCCTCCCAGTCCACCGATTGCACTTCGAAAAGGTATACGGTCTACACTTAATCCTAATCCCCATTATGTCGGTTTAAGTTATCATCGTCTATCATCACCCCATTATGCGTTTGTATCATCTTTGTCCTCTGTTTTTATCCCTAAGTCTAAAGGTGAAGCATTGTCTCATCTAGGATGGCGACAAACTATGATTGACGAGATGTCTGCTTTACATACGAGTGGTACCTGGGAGCTTGTTCCTCTTCCTTAATCTATTATTGGTTGTCGTTGGGCGTATGCAATCAAAGTTGGTCCAGATGGCCAGGTTGATCGACTTAAGGCTCGTCTTGTTGCCAACGGGTATACTCAGATATTTGGGCTCGATTGTAGTGATACTTTCTCTCCCATAGCTAAAATAGCATCAGTCCGCCTTTTTCTAGATATGGCTGTTGTTTGCCATCGGCCTCTCTATTAGCTGGACATTAAGAATACTTTTCTTTACAGTGACCTAGAGGATGAGGTTTATGTAGAGCAACCATCTGGTTTTGTTGCTCAGGGGGAGTCTATTGGCCTTGTATGTCGGTTGCGCCGGTCCTTCTATGGTATAAAGCAGTCTCCTCGAGCCTGGTTTGGTAAGTTCAGCACAATTATTTCAGGAGTTTGGCATGACTCGTAGTGAAGCTGATCACTCTGTGTTTTATCGGTATTCTGCTTCAAATCTCTGTATTTATCTGGTGGTTTATATTGACGATATTGTTATTACCGGCAATGATCAGAATGATATTACTGGGTTGAAGAACCATCTCTTTCAGCACTTTCAGACTAAGGATTTGGGCAGATTAAAGTATTTTCTTGGTATTGAGATCGCTCAGTCTAGCTCATTGTGATCTCACAATGGAAGTATGCCTTGTACATTCTGAGGAGATATGAATGACAGGTTGTAGGCTTGTTGACACTCATATGGATCCGAATTCTAAGCTTCTGCCAGGACATGGGGAGCCGCTTAGTGATCCTGCAAGATATAGGCGACTAGTTGGTAAACTAAATTAACTCACAGTGATTAGACCTGGCATTTCCTTTTCGGTGAGTGTTGTGATTCAGTTTATGGATTCTCCATGTGATAGTCATCGGGATGCAGTTATCTGCATTCTTCAGTATATAAAATTAGCTCCAGGCAAAAGATTATTGTTTGAGGATCAAGGCCATGAACAGATCGTTGGATACTCAAATGTTGATTGGGCATGCTCACCTTCTGATAGACGTTCTACGTCTGGATATTGTGTTTTAGTAAGAGCTAATTTGGTATCTTGGAAGAGTAAGAAACAAAATGTGATTGCCCGGTCTAGTGCTGAAGCTGAATATCGAGCAACGACTATGGCAACATGTGAGCTAGTTTGGATCAAACAGTTGTTCAAGGAGTTGAAATTTGGTGAGATCAGCAAGATGGAACTTATGTGTGATAATTAAGCTGCCCTGCATATTGCATCAAATTCGGTGTTCCAAGAGAGAACTAAACACATTGAGATTGTCTGTCGCCTCGTCAGAGAAAAGATACTATCAGGAGATATTACTACAAAGTTTGTGAAGTCGAATAATCAGCTTGCAGATATTTTCACCAAGTCCCTCACTGGTCCTCGTATTAGTTACATATGTAACAAGCTTGGTACATATGATTTTTATGCACCGGCTTGAGGGGGAGTGTTAGATAGTTATGTAAATAATATGAATTAGTCTTAGTCTCACATAGAATGGGAGTAGGATAAGTATGGTATAAATAGGGCTCATTGTATCATTGAACAAAATATTAATAATATTATTTTTTCCCGTACTTTCTCACAATTAATATGCTTTAAATTAAAAAAATTAGGACCACTTTTGGGAGATTTTTATCTTAAGAATCTAGGAGTAGTGCTAAGGAAAGTGACTAGTACTAAATCAAGCTTTATGGTTGAATCCAGCGGGGAAAAATTGAACCATTGCTGGGATAGCACATAGCATAGTTATGATATAGTATAAAGGTAATATGCAAATGAATACTAAATGCTTAAACGAAAGAAGCTCAGCTCGTAAGGCCTTTAGTAGTTATATACATAAACAACAGCTGCTTGCACTATAGATGCTTGAGAGCGGATGTTAAAACTGAACTCTTCTCTCGTCTCATATTATATGTTGTAACTTCCATGACTTTTCAATTATTTTCTTCTACTTTGTTGCTTTTTTTAGTTTCCCAGTTTTGCTATTTCCATCCAACATGAAATCCAACTGCTCCAAAACAGTAGTAAGCTTGTCAGCAAATCATTTTGACACTTTTAGGATTTGCAGGTGAATTTGATGACGTTTTGGATAGCAGCAACAGAAAAAAAGGTCATCATGACTTAAAGGAAGAGATCCAACTTAGTTTTTGCTTAATAAGCTGTTCCAATGGGCTACATTCAAATGGATCTATGCCGCTTTCCAGCCGTGTAAAATTACTTGATGTTGAACAGTTAACTGTACAGACACCAAGTAAAGCAACTCTTATTACGGATTTGTCTTTTGAGATTTTTGAAAAGGATCATTTGCTGGTGAGTTCCTACTTGTCCACTTTCAGGTTTTATGTTATTTGTTGATCTGATTAGGGAAAGGAGGAATTGTATTGTTACAGCATGTGTTAAAAGGAGGGTAAAGAGAAGGATCATAAGCCCTTGTCCCAAGCTAAATATTCATCTACACCTGAGAGAGATTTGGTGCGCAAGAGCTTATTTTTTGATACGCTTAAACACAAAGTTACTACAGAAAATACTTAAAAAAATTATAGAGTATCCAAACACAAAGGTAAAAAATCAATTTAACAAACTAGTCATATGATACATACACATAATAATATTTAAAGTCACCAACTTCTTAATTAGAGAACAATATATTATACAAGTTTTAGTCAAGTACATGGGAGAAAATTTGATACAGAATGTTCTGCGGCAAAAAAGTGGACAATCTAAGGTATAAAGAGTGCATAGTTGTCCTTGGGGCATATTGACCAAGTAGCTCAAGGTGTAAAACGTGCACCGGACGAATACTTCAATTTACAGGCATTAGGCCCCCTTCATAGTGGGGTGTTTACAGGCTGCCTCACCCCTAGAGTCCCAATTTGACTTTTAAATGGTGCTACTTATGGCTTTATAACAGGTTACAGGACCAAGTGGAAGTGGTAAAACTTCATTGCTGAGAGCTGTAGCTGGTCTTTGGAATTTTGGGAGTGGAGCAATTACTGTCTATGTCAGACCTAGAGGAGAATTGGATATGCCTCACTCTCCAGATGTGATTTCTAGTCAAGTAACTTCAACTAATGAGATAATTGAGGATTCCACAGGACGTAGAAATTCTGAAGGTGTAATTTTTCTTCCTCAAAAACCGTATATGGTTTTAGGAACCCTCCGACAACAATTGCTGTATCCTACATGGACTGAAGATTCAGATAACGTGGTAGATGATGCTAAACAAAGTGGTATGTCATCTCATGATCCATAGCTTAACATCAATTTTTTTTAATTTGATAATAGTGGTGTCCGGGCCAGCTTGCGCGCACCTCGACTAATTTCACGGGGTATCTGCTTTCTCCCACCATCACAGGTACCAGATAACTCTGTCTACCAAGACTTGGACAGATGCGAAGAAATCACCTAGTATTTTCGCCTCTTTTGGGATTTGAACCTGAGACCTTATGGGTCTTAACCCACTTCATTAACCACTAGGCCACATACTTGGTGCATCGCAACATCAGTTTCTTATGCCGTTATCAAGCCGTATAGGTTCTCAGTTCTTGTTACATGTTGTCATCCCCCATATGGCTCGTCTCTGTAGGCACTTCCTGTTCCTGCTTGGTGTTGCTTTACATTACTTCTTTTGGCGCTTATACCATGTGAACTGCTTTATTTCCCCACTTGCATGTATATTTCTATGTGTCGCCTCCATGTCATTTTAGCTGTGGGAAGAATGCTATTTACAGATTCTGTGCTGAAATTTTCTCCAACTAACGCACGCAGGGGATGCAAGGTGTGTAAATGAAAGGCCAAATCAGCCTACATCAGATGATCTGATACAAGTTCTCAATGACGTATCCCTTGGACACTTGTTATCTCGTTTTGACGGCCTAGATTCAACATATGAGTGGTCGAGCGTTCTTTCCCTTGGGGAGCAACAACGCCTTGCCTTTGCCCGTTTGTTGCTTGCAAAACCAACTTTGGCTCTGTTAGATGAATCGACAAGTGCTCTTGATGAAGCCAATGAGGTACTTTAACGATTTACAGATGCCTTTGTCTTATTTTGTGATTCATTTGTTCATGTTGATTGCATCCAGTCAGACTTAAGAGTAGCACAGTTCAATTTTCTCGAGTACAGGCCTCTGGTCCATATGGGCTGGATTCATATTACCAATAGATCTTGCTTGTCAGTGGAGGTTAACAAGTCACAAAAACTAAAGGCCCTTGTTCCAATGTACTGAAAAGCAAAAATCAACTCGCTTCAGGGCTTGCCTCGGTGTGGGGCAAGCTTTGAGTGCCCGAGAACGAAAAGTCTAATGGGGCTATTGCCGGACCTTGGTCCTTGGCGAGTCTGATTCTTGCACCATCTTAATTTAAAAAAAAATAATTATATTTGACTCTAAGAAAATAAATTTGTATTAAATACCTTATAAAAGGAATATAATTCTCTATAATGAATAAAGTAGTTACTTAATATTTTGTTATGTATGAATGTTATTATGCTGAGATATCTAAATTGAGTTCCGTATAATTTTGAATTTTATATAAGTTAATCTATATTATATTTTTGCTATTTATTATATTTAATTTTGTTTCTTAATACATAAAAAATACTCTCTCCGTTCCAATTTATGTGAACCTGTTTGATTGGCCACGGAATTTAAGAAAAATGAAGACTTTTGAAATTTGTGGCCCTAAACAAATTAAAAAGGGGCCCAGAGTATTTCTGTGGTTATAAAAGCTTCTCATTAAGGGTAGAATTGTAAGTTTAAGCTAAATTGTTACCAGATTTAGAAAGAAGTCATTCTTTTTTGAATGGATCAAAAAGGAAATAGGTTCGTATAAACTGGAACAGAGGAAGTAATTATTTGTGAGCATACACTCCGTGCTTAGGGCTTATGATCGTAAAACACTCCACATCTTCTCGCCCTTTAAAATACTGCTCGGTCGTTTAAGCTTACAATCTTTACTTTTTGAACTTTGAAACAATCCCGGTTCAAAATGCTCTTCAATGTCAGTCAGTCACATGTAACAGTCTACATATGGAGATCATTTGATCTTCTACAATTACTAACGAAATCTCAACTTTTACACATGAACATTTGTCGCAGTCTCTCGTAAAACCTTCGGTGATGCTACAATGGTTTGTTATTTCTATTCCATTCCATTCCATTTATTATTTCTTACTTGCTTCCAAATAAAACCTTTGTTGTACTTTGCTTTCAAATAGTCTACATTTGGAAATCGTTTCATCTTCTACAATTACATATAAAATCTCAACTTTTACCATATGAACATTTGTCATCATCTCTCCTTGTAAAACCCTGGGTAATGCTACAGTATTCCATTTATTATTTCTTACTTCCTTCCGTTTGCGTTCAAATAAAGCCTTTGTTGTACTTTGTGTATGCAGGCTCGTCTATATCAGCTAATCCAAGCTGCAGGAATCACGTACATAAGTATTGGCCATCGTAGCACCCTCTACAAATACCATAAAAAGGTCTTACATATATCTACTGCCAATACAGCGAGTAACCAGCGCAATTGGAGCTTTAAGAACGTAGAAGAGGACTCCATATACGACTTTTCGAAGCAGTAACTTTGAGCAAATAATTTTTCCTTTAGTACATGATATTATTGTTTGGATGCTTATAGGAGTCCACACTGCTCGCGAGTAAATTTTCAAAAATTTCATCTCGACTATATGTGCTGTATGGTCAATGGACTGCCCATGGAGGTTCTCATTGAATGCAGTCAAATTTCGAGAATTACTCCCCATGAATGTCTCCTTAGACCCCACTGTACTGGGTTTGTTGTTAAATGTCTCAATGTCATTCTTTCTACATTTCGAGGGTTATTTCCATGTATCTGTAATTGATGGGTAGGTATAGAATGAAATCATCTACTTGGAATGTCACGATTTTAGGACCTTCTGAAAGAAAAAGAGTAGAGTAACAAATATTTTGTTAGGCCGTTCTTGAGACTCCTATCATATCATCCTAAATCCTAATAGACATGCAGCCAACTTGCCTCAGGATAGGACTAAATTTAACCACATATGTTCTGTTCTTATTTTGGGTGCATTCAAACTATAGTTTTTAGTTTAATTGCATTCTTGATTTAAACACATTATAAAATTATCAGTTCCCCAAACATGTCGTTGAAAGAAAAAGGAACACAAGAGAGGCAATCGAAGCTCAGTTCAAGTCAGTAGGATACCAAAGCACAGTTGAGATCTATTCTAATAAAAGAAAGTGGTAAATTACCCCCCAAGAAAACCTAGTGCCCGCTTGGACATAAAATTTGATGGAAGTTTTTTTCAAAAAAATTTCTTTTTTTTTTCGAAATCAACTGATAAAATTTTAAATTTTCACTTGAAGATGCATTTTAAAAATTTTCAAAAATTTGAAAAACTGCAAAAAATTATTTTTCTGTTATGAAACAATAAAAGAACAAGAACAATATTGCAGAGAAAGAGAGAGGAAATTGTTATTGAATTTTGGGATGATTTACAATGGGGTAAGACTTCTCTATTTATAGGGAAAAAATAACTTAGCCACAAAGTAGAACTCTCTAAAAGATAGACATTCACTCTAAGTAGAATTCTATTTATAACACTCCCCCTTGAATGTCTATTCAACAAATAATGTATCTCGTTAAAACCTTAACTAAAATAAAACCCAATAGAAAAAAAAAATTCTAGAAAAGGAAAAAAAGTACACATATTTAAGATAGAAGTGCGCCTTTTGGTTGTCTCGTTAAAAACCTTGTAGGAAAACCCAGTGGGACAAAATCTTGTAAGGGAAAAAGAGTGCGACGCGCATTAACTCCCCCTGATGAGAGCATCAATTCACATCCTTGAGCCTTCGCATCCCGATCTTGTACACTAGCTTCTTGAAGGTTGACGTTGGTAGAGATTTTGTGAACAAATCAGCCATATTATCACTTGAACGAATCTGTTGCACATTGATATCACCGTTCTTTTGAAGATCATGTGTGAAAAATAACTTTGATGAAATATGCTTTGTCCTATCTCCTTTTATGAATCCTCCCTTCAATTGTGCTATGCATGCTGCATTGTCTTCATACAAAATCGTGGGTAGTTTGTCACACTTTAAACCACATTTGTCTCGAATAAGATGTATTATAGACCTCAACCACACGCATTCTCGACTTGCTTCATGAATAGCAATTATCTCTGCATGATTAGATGAAGTAGCCACGATCGATTGCTTAGTCGATCGCCAAGATATGGCAGTGCCTCCACAGGTAAACACATAACCTGTTTGAGATCGGGCCTTGTGTGGATCAGATAAATACCCAGCATCGGCATAACCAACAAGATCGGGACTGCAATTATTGCCATAAAATAAGCCCATATCGGTAGTTCCTTTTAGATACCGCAATATGTGTTTGATTCCATTCCAATGTCTCCTTGTAGGAGCAGAGCTATATCTTGCTAAGACATTGACTGAAAAAGTTATGTCAGGCCTTGTAGTGTTGGCAAGATACATTAGTGCACCAATTGCATTAAGATATGGTACTTCAGGACCAAGTAGCTCTTCATTCTCTTCTCGAGGTCGGAATGGATCCTTATTCACATCAAGTGATCGAACAACCATCGGAGTACTTAATGGATGTGCGCCATCCATGTAAAACCGTTTCAGTACCTTTTCTATGTAGGTAGATTGATGCACAAAAATCCCGTTTGCCAAATGTTCAATTTGCAAACCAAGACATAATTTTGTCTTTCCGAGATCTTTCATCTCGAATTCTTTCTTTAAATAATCAATTGCGTTTGGAATTCTATAGGAGTTCCAATAAGGTTTATGTCATCAACATATACGGCAAGTACAACAAATTTCGATGTTGTTTTCTTTATAAAAACACATGGACAAATGGCATCATTTATATAACCTTGCTTTAATAAATACTCACTAAGATGATTATACCTCATACATCCTGATTGCTTTAGACCATACAAAGATCTTTGCAATTTGATTGAAAATATTTCCCGGGACTTCGAATTATGTGCGTTAGGCATTTTAAATCCCTCGCAAATTTTCATGTATATCTCATTATCAAGTGAGCCATAAAGGTAGGCGGTAACCACATCCATTAAATGCATGTCAATCTTTTCATGGACATCAAAACTAATGAGATAACATAACGTTATAACATCCATGACCGGTGAATATGTCTCTTCATAATCGACACCAGACCTTTGTAAAAATCCTTGTGCAACAAGGCGTGCCTTATATATTTGTACCTCATTTTTCTCATTCCTCTTGCGTAAAAAGACCCATTTATAGCCAACCGGCTTAACACCATTAGGCATTTGGACTACATGCCCAAAAACTTCACGTTTCGCAAGTGAATTCAACTCTGATTGGATTGCTTCTTGCCATTTTGGCCAATCATGTCTTTGTCGACATTCTCCAACAGATTGAGGTTCAAGATCCTCATTATCTTGCATAATGTTAGATGCAACATTATATGCAAAGACATAATCCACCACTATATCGACTCGATTCAAATTTGTCTCAATATCGATTGTATTTATTGATAGTTCCTTATTATCTTGAGTCTCGGGCTCAGTGGTTTCTTCATGAATCATTTTGATCATTTATTTTCTTTTTTTCTAGGAATTCGATCCTTAGAACCCAATGGTCTGCTATGTTTTAGGCATGCTTTTGACTCATTAGCTATGACATTAGAAGATTGTCCAATAGGGACATCAATACAGATTGAGACATTCTCTACATAGATATGTGATTTTGTTATCCTTTTCAAATCCGTAAATGCGACTGGCAATTGATTTGTTATTCTTTGCAAATGGATAATCTTTTGCACTTCTTTTTCACAAATAAAGGTACGTGGATCAAGATGAGACAATGATGGATTTTTCCACAAAATTTTCCGTTTGGTTTCACCATTTTCTCCCCCTAATTTTGGGAAAAGTGTCTCATCGAATCGACAATCTGCAAATCGAGCAGTGAAAAAATCTTCTGTTAATGTTTCGAGGTAGCGAATAATGGAGGGCGATTCAAACCCAACATATATTCTTAACCTTATTTGGGGACCCATTTTGGTGCGATATGGCGGTGCTACAGGCACATATACTGCTTATCCAAAAATTTTTAAATGGGATATATTAGGTTCATGAACCAAAACTAATTGCAACGGGGAATATTTATGATAATTTGTCGGTCAGAGACGAACTAGCATTGCTGCATGTAAAATGGTGTGACCCCAAATAGAAGTGGGCATCCTCGTTTTCATGAGTAATGGTCTTGCTATCAATTGCAGACGTTTAATTAAAGACTCAGCAAGGCCATTTTGAGTGTGAACATGAGCTACATGATGTTCCACTTTTATCCCAATTGATAAGCAATAATCATTAAATGCTTGAGATGAAAACTCAGCAGCATTATCAAGTCTAATAGACTTAATTGGATTATCGGGAAATTATGCCCGTAGTCAGATTATTTGTGCCATTAATTTTGCAAACGCGAGGTTGCGAGATGACAATAGGCACACATGAGACCATCTAGATGATGCATCTATTAAGACCATAAAATATCTAAACGATCCACTTGGTGGGTGAATTGGTCCACAAATGTCCCCTTGTATATGTTCCAAAAATGCAGGGGACTCAATCCCAACCTTTGTTGGTGATAGTCTAATAATTAACTTGCCTTGATAACAAGAAGTACAAGAAAATTCATTATTTAAAAGAATCTTTAAATAATTTAAGGGATGCCCATTTGAGTTTTCTATAATTCGTCTCATTTGATCCAGGATGTCCCAATCGATCATGCCAAAGTACAAAAATATTGGAATCAGTAACCTTATGGTTTACAATAGAATGTGTTTCAATTGCACTAATTCTTGTCCAATACATGCCACAAGATAAAGATGGAAATTTCTCAATTACCTTTTTCTCGCCAGAGTCATTCTTGGTAATGATGAGATATTCAAGATTATTCTCATCTATTGTCTCAATATGATATCCATTTCGGCGGATTTTTTTAAAACTCAACAAGTTCCTCCTGGATTTGGAGGAGAACATTGCATTCTCTATGATAAGTGTTGTTCCTTTAGGCAGAGTTATAGTAGCTCTTCCAGAGCCTTCAATTAAATTACTACTACCAGAAATTGTAGTAACATCTGCCTTACATATAATTAAATGAGAGAAATATTTCATCTCTTTGAATATTGTATGTGTCGTACATGAATCAACTAAACAAATATTTTTACAATTAAACTTTGATCCAAGTTTGCTTTGTGAGTTATCCATATTTGCTTCCCAAGGTTTGACATACAAAAAAATATTAGTATCAATGGTTCAATAATGACCTTTTAATCTATTTTCGATCAAACCAAATAGAGCTACTTCTTTATAGATATAAATAATTCCCATAATAGTAGGCAGGTATTAATTCTACGTCTTTACAGTCATTTACTGCTAATGCTTTTGTCCGATTGAATTTTATTAATCTAATTGTTGTAGTATTAAGTCATCTTTTTGAAAATATCTAATAAATTATCTTCCTTGTCAATACATTATTTGCTATACTGAGCATTCATCTTATAGATAATATACAGATTTCGACCAAATTAGATACTGATAAGGACCGTACTAATAATTAATTATCTTTCTGAAATAATAATGGAATGCAACATTATACTAATTCAAATAGGACAATAACACATACTAATAGAATCCCGCATATTTTGAGAGTTCCAAACCATACCGATCACATATAGACAAGAACACCATGATACATAGTATTAAAAGAATTCAAGGTATTAAATGTAATTCTTTAGGGATTACACTAATTCAGGGAATGAAAACTAAAGTATCGGTAGTGCAAGAAAATTGCTCGAGCTAACTAAAAAATATTTTCGCTTTTACCATTTTGTTATAAATAGAATTTATTTAATTAAAACGAACTAAAACTATTTCATAAAATAAACAATACTAATCGATACTAATGACTACTACTCATGTAAAGGACTATGATTACATGATGTTTATTCATTAACTACTAAAATAGGAATAAATAAAAATTGAACTACTCAATCATCTTTAACCACGGATCCATCACCGATCATCAAGTGGTCTATTTTTCCATCAGGGCACTCAAAGAAGTCTGTCACATCTAAGGGGGTGATGTCAAATTCATTGTCATAGACAAAATTAGCTTCAGGGCCTTTATTCTTTAGAGATGCTTGATAAAGCTCAACCAAATGTTTTGGTACACGATAAATTTTTGCCCAATGGCCTTTTCCACTGCAACGATAACATTCAATCTCTGAACCATTTGCCTTTGGCTTCTCATATTTCCCTTTCCACTTTTGATGGTTATTTTTCTTTGGGGGGTGATTAACACCAGGAAAATTTCTTCCTTTTCCACGGCCACGACCACGACCATTAATAGGGCCACGACCTTTCTCATGTTTGGCATAATGGGAATATACTTCATTCACTTCAGGCAATGGTGTAGACCAGTGGGTCGATTTTCGTGATTTCTCATGAGCAAGTCATTATTTCGCTCAGCCACAAGGAGAAGAGAAATCAACTCTGAGTAGTTCTTGAAACCTTTCTCTCGGTATTACTGTTGCAAGACCATATTGGAAGCATGAAACGTTGTAAACGTTTTTTCAAGTATATCATAATCAGTGATAGTATCTTCACAGAGTTTCAATTTAGAAGTAATTCTGAACATCACAGAATTATATTCATAAACAGACTTAAAGTCTTGGAGCCTCAGATGAGCCCAATCATATCGTGCTTGTGGAAGAGTGACCAACTTTAAGTTGTCATATCTTTCTTTTAAGCCATTCCACAAAACAAGTGGATCTTTGGCTGTGAGATATTCTATTTTCAACCCTTCATCAAGGTGATGGCGCAAGAAACTCAAGGCCTTAGCACAATCTTGGGTAGATGCTTTATTTTTATCTTTAATGGCGTCTCCAAGACCCATTGCATCTAAATGGATTTCAGCATCCAACACCCATGTCATATAGTTCTTGCCCGAAATTTCAAGGGCAACAAACTTTCTTTTCATAATGTCAATCATAATTAAAAGAAAAGGAGAGGGAAAAGTTATACCTTAATCTTCTCAAAGAGCTTCTTGAGACGGTAGAGTCTCGTGCTGATAACGTGTTATGAAATAATAAAAGAACAAGAACAATATTGCAGAGAAATAGAGGAAATTGTTATTGAATTTTGGGATGATTTACAATGGGGTAAGACCCCTCTATTTATAGGGGAAAAATAACTTAGCCACAAAGTATAACTCTCTAAAAGATAGACATTCACTCTAAATAAAATTCATTTATAACAAAAATTTTCACTCAAATCACTCACAAAATTTCAAAAACAACACAAACTAAAATTTATGTCCAAACACAACTCTAAATTTCAAATACCATTTTCACTTGAAATTTTTAAATTTTACAATTCTTATGTCCAAACGCCTACTTAGCTTGGTATCCTGTGAAAGTTAAGAGGCCTTTAAATGACGGTGCAAAATTTAAGGAGTAAGAGTCGCCAACCAAGATGACAAAAGATAAGCACGACAACTAATCCATTCAAGATAAGCCTAACGACCTGGTGAATCATCATATGATAAGTTGTTGTGCGAGTAAATGATAAATTATTGCATTAACAAGTAACAAACTCCTGGATATGAAATTTAATTGTAATTATTTTACAAATTACTTTGTAATATTTTTTACACCAGTAGTATCTGAGCATGCGTTCTGTGCGTGTACTCTATGTAGATAAGTATATATCAATTATAAGAAACTAAATATTTGAGTTATAATAATATATTTGAGTTATAAAATAATTTTTTTTTTAAAAAGTGTCCTATTGTGATTTTTGAAGTTTGCCTTCAATTACCAAGCTTATTAGATTGTATTTCTTTCTTTTTGGGTTAGTAAGTATAACATACTACAACTTGTTTGGATGGTTGTAGTAAGATAAAATTGCCTTCAGTTACCAAGACCCTGACCGCTTCGACGACGTGCTCTTCATCAGCATCATCAGGAGTTGCCTCCCGAACATGTCGTGGATATCGGCTGTCGTGGACTGGCATGGCCTTGTTCTCTTATTGCGGGTATCACTAATTGAATCCTCATGCTGAGGTTGATTTCATTGGGCCTCAACATTGTATGTGTTGTTAATGCCATTATCTTCCATTTTTAATGATTTTGCTAAGAACAAAGAATCAAAGAAGTTAGCAACAAATGTAGGGATCAATTCAATTACACGACTGTCTATGACCCACGGTGGGCGCCAAGCTATTTACCCTTAAAACGGTATAATTGAATTTGTATGTGGTTTATAGACAAGTGAATTAATTTGATCAAAAAATAATAGAAGAATTAAACAGAAAATAAGACTAATCCTTAAACATGAAATAGACGACAAATATCGTGGTTCCGGGCGTAGAGCTACCAGGAGCAATAAGAACAATACAAATAACCAAGAAAGTAAAGCGTTATTAACCTTTTGATAGAGTATAATGTCTGTTTGTCAAAAAATTTGTCTCTTTTATAATGATGATAGAGCTCACTATTTATAGCTGCACCTAGGGACAAAGTCCTAGGATTAAACTCCTCTTAAATGACAATTATGAGGTCCATCGAAAGATATGTAACGATGGGCAATGAATGTCATATTCTATGTAACAGATCATACACTTAATGCTATAGAACATTCTTCACTACATGCTACCAGATTGTGACATTAATTTTGTCGTTATGAGTATCATTCTCTCCGGCGACAAGCGAGATCATTGCCTTTTGGCTATCTTCTACCTTCGGTTCCACGTGTCGCTTTATCGTGCGATTATTAAATACAAACATATTTTACTCCATACAGATAGTCCCCCTACTTTCCGGTGGCATAACTTTATGTCATCGGAAAGTTGGTGGAAGTACCTTTTTTGGCGAGAAATTCTCTCTGAAAATTTCTGACGGTTGATCAGATGCACATCTCTCCGCATTTAATGCCCCGAACACGCGTCATCCTATGATTTAGCATCACTTTTTCCGGTTATCGAGGTAATTATGGCCACGATTTGAGCCGCCTATATTTTTACTTATACGCATCAAACCTCTTCATTTACACTTCATAATTCTCTACACTTTCTCAAACTCTCTTTACTTAACTCGTACTTTGTGTTCAAGCTTTCTTTAACCTTCTTCTTGAGAGAGAAATTCCCTTCTTTTTTTGATAAGAAACAACCTCCTCTTCCAGAAACCCTAATTCTTCAAAGAACAAAGGTAAAGATGACGACGCCGTTCCTCCTACGGTAAGCACTATCATCCCAAAGAGTCTTGTCACGACCACATATTTTGAAGAGAAGTTTTCTTCCGCTAACACTCGCATGTGGTCTATTGGTGTGTACCTTTCTTCCATCCGCCCTTCCAGCATTCCCGTTATGAAAGCAAACTGTAATTACCAAGATTTAGACATTATTTCTCCTGATTTGGCGGAGAAAATAACCATCCCCAAGAAGGGTTTCATGAATTTTTATATGTATCCCTTCACTTTGGGGCCATTCTCTTTAAGTGGGGAGCTTGATTCCGTTATTGTAGAATTTTGCATCCGCTACCAAGTGAGCCTAGAACATATAAGTCCTTCTGTGTGGAGGACACTCACTTGTCTTCGGCGTTTGTTCCAGGAGATGGGAGAAGAGATAACCCTAGCTCGATTGATGAACCTCTATTCCCCCAAGATCTTCCGGGAATGATAAATTTTAGTAAGCGTGACCACCATGCCCTGCTATCTAGAATGGATGATGACAATGACCGCGGGTAGATGGAACAGTTCATTTCATTCGCCACCAAGGACATTATTCCGGCTATGGCCTCATCCTTCCGGAAATTATGGAATCGCACTTGTAAGTTCACCATTTGTTTTTTCTTATGTTAAAGATCAATCCATATCATTATTAACCATTCTTCTTTCGTTTATTTCAGAAACTCGGTAAGTTCCACCAAGGGTTGAAGGCTTGGACTAGTGGGTCCAGATAATTTTGGACATTAGTACATCGAGACCTGTATGTGGAAAGAAATGTCCCTTAAATACGGGTGGAAGGCCAAAAATCATGGTAAGAAAAGCTCATCTTGTTTTTACCTTATAAGGATGTTGTTTAACTTTTCTCTCCTATTTGATTCAGGTCTACCCCAGGACTCAGTTGTCGTCTCTGAGGAGGACGTTTTGGCTAATCCTGTCGATGCACCGAGGCTGTTGTAGGAGGTTTTTACACAGACAAGTGTCACCGGACCTTCTCCAGGCATGAGTGCTTCTTCTCGGAGTCCCTAGTCAGAGAACAAGCAACCAAAAAGAAGACGTTCCTCCGCGGCCGAGGGAAAAAATAAAAAGGCGAATAATGCCGCCCTCGAGTCATCTCCAAAAGTTGTGATGATGAGACCCCCGCCCAGGCCGGCCATAGACAACTTAATTATTGACGATGATGGGGAAGCCAGCAAGGAAGGGTATTCTCTATACAGAAGATGATGACCTTCCTCAGCTCAACAGCTCAATCTGTTGAATTAGTTACACCAACTGAGGATGATGCCTCGACCCTACGGGGGGAGTATGAGATGGTAGAAAACGCTTACTCTAACTTCTGGATTGCAGTCGCCGTGCCCGATACCGTGAGGCTGAGTACCGGGTCCCTATCGTCTTCGGTTGATGAGCCACCTACAACCAGAGCTGCATTTGCCGCATCCACTTCTCATCCTTCAATACCATCAACTTCGTCTCCTTCTTCCTCAACTCTTCCTTTACCACCAGCAACTGCTACATTATCTCCACTAGTCGCAACTGCTCGAGAAGAGGATGTCCCTCTCCCCCAGTCCCCAGTTCATGGGAACTTGGGGAAAAAATATGTCTACTGCCCTTGCATACACCACATTACCTTCATCATTCCTCACACAAAAGCCTAAGAAGCTAGGACCATGATTTCCTTTTGAGGCTCCATCAATATTGTATTTGTACCAACCATGAAAAAGAAGTCGCCATGTTACTCTTGTAGTGATCAATATAGGTTTATATCCTTCAAAATATCGAATTATGTCTGGCCATAACACTGGAATATTAGGCATCCAAGCATACCTCACCCTTGCCAGTTGATGCAATGTCCTATTGATCTCATGAATCACCCTATTTGTGGACACTGAATCCCCATGTTTACCTGCATATCTTCTCTTCCAAAGTTCCCAAGTGATGATAGCTGGTACTGCTTGAAACAATGACTTTAACTTTGGACAACATTGATCATACCACCAATGTCTTATAACCTGCTTGAATTGAACCAATGTCACAGTAATTCTAGCAGCCTCCATGAACAAGTTCCATACTTTAGGGGCAGTAGGACTTGTGATAAATATATGCTCAATAGATTCCTCTTGGGGCTATTGACAACACCAACACCTAGACATCACCATTTGCCCTTGCCTCTTCCACATGTCATCAATGACTATTTTCTGCCTCCACAATCTCCACAAGAAGGATATCTTGAATGGTAATCCTTTAATCCACATTAACTTGAATTCCTGATTAGGATTAGCCTTATGCCTTAATATTTGCCAAGCACTGCTAACACTGAACTTTCCTGAAGAAGTTGGCATCCAGTATGGCCTATCCCAATATTCCTCACTGCCTTCATAATGTACATTTAGCTTTATATGTTCTGCAATTTCCTCATTGAAAGTTTGATGTCGATGAAACAATTAGTAAGTTACTCATTTGATAATCTCAAAGAGTATTTATAAATCTATAGGAGAGCCAATTTATAGAAGCATACTCTTTATGGAAAGAGGCAGCTACAAAGGAATTTTGTTAAGAAAGAGATTGGGCTGATAGACGATGACATGCTTGTCATGTTCTTGAGTAGTATAACCTTGGAAAGGGCCAGTTTCTGCTTCTTGAATACACGTTTGCTGATTGAGGGAGGATCTGTTGTTAAAAGTCAAGCTTATCAGAAGAGGGCATTGCTTTTATAATTGGAAACAATTTGGTGAATTGGAAAACGAATCTTCTACCTTGGAAAATAACCCAAAAAGGGAAGTGTTTCAGCTACCACAACTTTTCATTAAGGGAGTTAACTATGAAGATGGAATTGAAAGGAGGACTAGTACGAAATATAATTTCTGCTCTTAACAAGAAGGGTAACTGAACTGGATGGATGAAAAAAGAAAGGAGGCCTAAGGCTCTTCTATCTTGTAAAGATTACGCAGTAATATTATTTTGTTTTTGCAATAATCAGTACCAAGTCATGGGATTAAGCAACATAAACTGTGGTTCTTCCAATGAAATTGAGAAGCTGAGTTATCTGGTTTGCTTGTATATATCCCTTTTATATCCAACTTGGAGAAGTATATGGAGAACCGTTCTAAAGATCACGACTTAAGAGAACTTTTCTGTTCTGTTTATGACTAGTTCTCTAGAGGGAAGAAGATAGAATGTAGTCGTTCATCTTCATAAGTGTCAACTAGAGATGAGGTTGTACCTTGAGCATGGAAGTTGCAGAAACCACTTTCGTGTTTCAATTACCTTTTATTTTTTGATTAATTTTGTACTTTCCTGAAGCTCTTGGTTCGTCTTTTTGGGGAATGGTTCTCATTATCTCATACATGTATCAACAAATCTTCTCATTGCAAAGATTGCTGCTGCTTGTTTCATCGCTGCTCTTTTTGTCGTGCTCTTCATTGCCAAAAATGTACCGAGACTAAGTAAAAGACCTTGAATTCAATCTTGTACAATGACTGCAGATAATTCACTCTTTAAATTAGACTTTTCACAATATGTATATATTCACAAATTTTACGTTGTAGATCTTGTCTAAAGTTTAAAAAAGAAAAGGAAGTTCCAGAATCTTACATGCTTTACTTTCTTGAACAGTGGACACTGCTAGGACTTTGCATCAGTTTGTACATTCCGGATCTTGATTATTGTCAATACTTGAGATACATTTGTTTTATGCTTAGTCATTGATCCCAACAGACTCAACTTGCCAGGATTTTATCATTTTCATTGCTGTAATATGGGTTCTGCAAGAACTAACAAAAGTTCGCATTCTTCGCTATCATGCATAGGCATGGACTTATTATCCTTTTCCCCACCCTCTATCCATTTTATATTTGGTTGTTGTGTTACTGACGTTGGTTCTGGTGAATTACAGGTGTTATGAACAGCTTGTTTTCAGTTTATGGTATTGACTACTGACTATCCATTCTCTAGTATCTAATTTTTCTCTTGTAGCATGATATGATCTAACATATATATGACAATGCAGATATATATATGATGACTCAATATCTAGAAGAGTGCACTCGATCGAGTGATGCTGAGAAGTTTGCTGAACTATGTCCCTGTGTCCTTGTAATGGTGTTGGTTGGGGAGTTAATTATCTGGTTAGTATTGGCTTCAATGCGAATCTTAACTAAAGAATGCGAGGAACATATAGTGTTTGGTAGTTTAATTATGCATTAAGCAACTAATAGAAAATGAATCAAAGTGCTCTTACCTCCTAGTTAACCATTCTCAATTTCTCATTTTAATTTTGTGAAGTCATTCTAAAGAACAAGATTATATATAGTCATCACACTTAATCCATCTCTCGATTCTTGAGTTAAGTTGCGCTCTGACATAGCAGTTTAGGTGGCGCACCCGTATCGGCACGAATACTAGTATGGATGTGAGTATGGGATTCGTACCGGATCTGATCAAACAATTTTGGATACTTTGACCACAACGGACGGAAAATTCAAGACGAGATACAATTTGATTCCCAAAATTAGAACCAAAACTTGGATAACATTTGAAAAAAATAACATACCTTACCTAGGAAATCAATCATTTATTTATATACAACTTGACAATAAAAAGAAATCCATACTTTACAAGCTATACGTAAGTATTCCACAAAACTTATCATAATTTAAAGATACTTTTATATATTTTTTTTAATTTTGAATTATTTTTATTGGGACCTCCCCCAACCCGTATATGTACTAGGATCCGTATCCTCGAATCTTAGAATTTATAACTTGAAGGATCCGACCTCTAGATCCGTACCCGTATCGGATAAACGCACCCGTGTCCGAACAACTTAGTTAGTAACTATTTCTATCATATTAACTCCATATAGATTCATCTCTAAAGCCTCCATAGAGATTTCAAAACCATCTCCTGTTCCTACAAGCTGTTAAACTACCTTTTAACATATTTCAGATACCTCAGGATATGTCATTTTGTCCTCCATTCTTCATCGCATCAACCATTTTGGTGCTCTCTCCATGTCAGTTTGTTGTTGAATGTCCTTTAAGGTTGCTTCTGAACTCCTTTGTAAGTCTCAAATTTTGTGGATGCCCAACCGTAAAATATTTTAGGTGGGAAAAATGAATAGTTAGGTAAGGGAAAAATTAAGAGCTGGATATGTATTTTTTTTGGAGAGAAATCTTGATCAACTAAGAAACGGTAAGAACTGCAGCACAATATTTTAGAAGCTTAATATTTTGCTAAGGTTTTGTACTTTTCATATTCAATAAATATGTTTGTAAAAAGATATTATTTATATTTTAGACAATGTGACTTTAATTTGAAGGATGATTTTAGATTCCCTCTGGACAAGTGTGAAAGCATCGGTAACGAAAGGATGATTTGAAAAATTTATTTTCTTGTGTTTGTTTTTCTAGTTGATGCTATTTCCTGATTATTGATATTCAACAATAACACAAATAAGAGCAGACACATTTTTGCTACTAAGCACCTATAGGTTTGCCTACTTTACTTATTAAAGATAGTGAGAATGGGTTATTCAAACAAAAAGGAAAATNGTCTAGAGGGAAGTTGTGAGCATTACGTTCATGCATAACTTCCATACCAAGGTTAGCACGGTTAATGATATCAGCCCAAGTATTAATTACACGACCTTGACTGTCAACTACAGATTGGTTGAAATTGAAACCATTTAGGTTGAAAGCCATAGTGCTGATACCTAAAGCGGTAAACCAAATACCTACTACAGGCCAAGCAGCTAGGAAGAAGTGTAACGAACGAGAGTTGTTGAAACTAGCATATTGGAAGATCAATCGGCCAAAATAACCATGAGCGGCTACGATGTTATAAGTTTCTTCCTCTTGACCGAATCTGTAACCTTCATTAGCAGATTCATTTTCTGTGGTTTCCCTGATCAAACTAGAAGTTACCAAGGAACCATGCATAGCACTGAATAGGGAGCCGCCGAATACACCAGCTACGCCTAACATGTGAAATGGGTGCATAAGGATGTTGTGCTCAGCCTGGAATACAATCATGAAATTGAAAGTACCAGAGGAGGGCGCTGGTTAAAAAACAATCATTTGATTTTCTTTCTTGCTCTCCCTTAGCAGCGGGAAATGAGTCTATCTAACAGGAGCTGAATATGCAACAACAATCCAAGGTCGCATACCCAGACGGAAACTAAGCTCCCACTCACGACCCATGTAACAAGCTACGCCAAGTAAGAAGTGTAGAACAATTAGTTCATAAGGACCACCGTTGTATAACCATTCATCAACGGATGCCGCTTCCCAGATTGGGTAAAAATGTAAACCTATAGCTGCAGAAGTATGTCTTTAATTTTGAAAATCATCTAGTATTGTTGGACTATTTGGTAGATGTAAGTTATTGCTCGCGACCTTTATTAGATATTCATTGTTTTGCATCTTTTGTATGACTGAGCACTAGAATATTGAGGTCTCCTATTTCTTCTTTAGTAATTTATTCTTTGTCGCTATACTGACATAAATTTAGTCTTTTATCAGATCAAGAATTTAAAAGTTTGGAGATGCTATCTATGAAGGAAGCATAGTGCAAGTTGAAGTACAATAGGTTTTTATTTTGCTAGGGGTGTTTTAAAGATAGTATTTTCTGGTAGTGTAATGCTTAAGTCCCTTGTATTAACAATGAAGTTTTTATGAATATTGATTATTTAATTTATATTTGGATGTGTCTGTATGTGTGTAAAATCATATGAAATAATTAATTATTACTGTTTGGTAATATATATATATATATATATATTAATTATATATTTCACATAAGCAAAAAAAAAATTGGCCTTTAAAAGTATCGTTCGAAAGTAACACACAATTAACGAAGGGAGTTTTGGCCGTTACAAGCACTTGCATTGGCAGATTAGCTGTTCGTCATTGATGCTTTTAATGACAAGATGATTAAGTAGCAAAGGGAAAATCCTGTCGCTATAAAGGACATATAATAACCGGAATTTATGTCGTCGTTAAAGAATATATAACGACCGAATTGAGATACGGTCGTTAACTTTTAACGCCAAGGATTTTAACGACCGGTAACGACCGAATTTTTTCAGGTCGTTATTGACTTATAATGACCGGATTTGGATTTCTAACGATTAAAGTTTCCCTCGCTAAAAGCCCATATTCTTGTAGTAATAAACAAGCATTAAATTATGCACCAATTAAGTTTTCACAGTAGGGTTAGGTCACAACCCTAGTGAAAATCTAACTACTCATGCTTGAAATTGAAGAAAAAGAAGAAGAAATGATAATTAAAATCTATGTTAAAATAGATAAAAATATAAAAAAAATTACTAAAAGAAGTAAAAGGAAACGACTATTGCAGCAGCAGTAGATGTCAAAAGTTGACCTAAAAATGTGAAACTCGTCTATTTATACAGGCTGAAAACTTTTGACAAAAATATCCTTTGGGAGGTTTTGCGGCCGCACAATTCCATCTGCTGTCCACACTTTTCTTCAATTTGTCAGCGTTGGAAGTATGCGACAACATAATTCTGATCTGCGGCCGCACTGCATTCTTTCTGCGGTCCGCAGATTTGTAATTGCGGCAACATCTTGCTCTTTTGCGATCCACACTTTTACTTTTGCGGCTGCATATCTCTTCTTCTGCGCCCGCATAATTCTTGTGCGGTCCACACTTCTGGAGGACTTGGAATGCACATTCTCTGAACTTTGCTCCTGGCTTAGCTTTTGCGGCCGCACAATTCATGTGCGGACTGCACTTTGCACCAAACTCTGCTAGATTTTCCTTCATTATTTGCGGCCGTATATGATATTCTGCGGTCCGCACTTCTGAGCTTCTGTGCTTTTTATGTATTTATTACTCCTTCTTGAGTTGGATTTCATCTTGGGAATTCATCTTCTAATATTCCTGCAATTAAGCATACACTACTAAAAATCCAGAAAAAAGCAACCTCGAAAAGTGACCAAAGTTGGTCGCTAAACAGTGCAAAAGCGATCAAAAGGTATCCAAAATAGCTTGGTCACTTTTTCGTTGGTCCCTTTACTTTAGGGACCAAAGTTGGTCGCTAATTAGCGACCAACTTTGGTCTTTAAGGTAAAATGACCAAATATTCCGGGTATCAAAAAAAGCGACCAACTTTGGTCGCTATAGTATTTTAATAATATAAATTTAGCGACCAAAGTTGGTCTCTATTTTTAAATTACATTATTTATTTATTTATTATTATACAAAATATAGCGACCAACTTTGGTCTGTAAAAAAAAAATAATATTTTAAAATCTAGAAAATAACGACCAAAGTTGGTCGCTATTTTATAATTTTTTTAATAAAAAGTGACCACAATTGGTCGCTAATTTCAATAATTTATTTTTTTTATTAAATAAGCGACCAACTTTGGTCGCCAATTTTCAGAAAAAATGTTTTTTTAATAAAATAGCGACTATAGTTGGTCGCTATTCTGGAAATCTGGGTTAGTTAACGACCAACTTTGGTGGCTATTGTCCATATTTTTTTATTTTATTTTCTAGAATAGCGACCAAAGTTGGTCGCTTTTCTGGGTATTATTTTGGCAGAAACTGCCTATTCTGGCAGCTACACCTCCTGCCAGCATATCAAATCCTATTACAACAACAACAACAACAATACGAACTACAACAACACAACAACAATATGAACTACAACAACACAACAACACAACAACACATCAACAACACAACAACAACAACAATAACACAACAACAACATTAAAACCAATATTAAAACCAACAAAGTATAAAGTTCAATAGAAATAACACATTAAACTAACAAAATTAAGTTAACATTTATTACAAGCCCATTCGAAAACCGACCAAAGTTATATTGTCTTGTTCAAAGTATATAAAAGTACTCAAGGACTATTTTATTCAACATCATTATCATCATCGTTTGATGAATATTCATTATAAAGACGGTAATGAGAAGGGTCATTTTGTGGAGGACGAGAATAACGAACACGGGGAGGACGGGATGAATATTCACGTTCAAGTTGAGCCTCTGGCAATGACTCGCGAGACCGGGGAATCGGAAAAGCTCCAGAAGCTAGGAAAGCTTTGACCTGAGCTTGCATGCCATGGTATTGAGCTTGCATGCCAACGTACTGAGCATCTCTAAGCTTTTCTCTTTCCTTGGCAGCTTCTAGCTCGGATGTGAGCTTTGTCACACTCTCCCGCATAGCGGAGAGGATCTCCCCACGAAGTTGCTCGCCTTGCGAGGAAGTCCCTATTCCTTGCATTCCACAGTAATAGCAATGGAACTTCTTAGTAGGAAGCCCGTATACCTTCCCCCATTTTGCACCGCCAGCAGCCTCCATCCATATTCTTTCAGCATCCTCGTCCGAAAGTTGGATTGCCTCGCCCGACTCATTAGGTGGCTGACTGCGTATGAATTCCTCCACGTCAGCTGTGAAGCGATCCTATAAGAAAAATTACATTGAATTAGTATTTCAAAATTTATATAAGTGTAAATCAAAATACTTAATGAAAAGTGAAAACTTACATGTACAGTCGAGGCTCGGCCCTCGACCCACCTTTCTTGATCCGTCTCTTTCTTCTTCTTGACAATATGAGTCTCCTTGAATAACTCATCTTGCTTCATTGGACGCCCCAACTTCTTTTCCTGAAAACTCATAAATTTTAGTTAATAAACAGAATAGATATACTTTGAAAATTAAAATAAATTAATCAATTACGTACCAATCTTCTTTTTATTGTCCCTTGGCTGATCGCACCTCCAGTGTGCAAGGACCCTCCCTTTTCGGATGCACGAGCTTTCTTTCCTTTTTTGCTCTTCTGTAAGAAGGTTGTGGTAAGCCATTGCCTTTGCAAATCCTCCCATAAATGTTGAAGCAACCAGCCAGGCTTCTTGTTGAACCGTCTAGCTTTGGAGAAAGTATGCGACAACCGCTTCCGAGCTTTGAGATTAAAATTTTCAGCCACTTCCAGGCTATAGCGGTGTTCCCATACACACTTGCTCTATATTTCAGAATTTAAATATTATATGGAAATATCATAAATATAAATAATTATACTGCTTAAAAGAACATTTATACCTTAAATTCATTGAAAATTTGCTCCTTCAGCGTGAATGGGAATTCACTCCAACTCGTATAAGGGGCATCATAAAGCTTTCTGGTGGCTTTGGTGATTATCTTCGTAGTAATATTACTCANTCCGAAACTTGTACATTAGAGGCATGTGTGGAAGGTGTAGGGGGGTCAGAGCTACTATCTCGCAGGCGAAGGCCTGAAATAGATGGAGTCCCTGAAGATGGCTGTGATCCCTGTGACTGTGACATAGCTGGATCGACCGCAAGTGGCTGTAACACTGATGGCTGTGACCCCCGTGGTTGTGACATGGATGGATGTGATCCATGTGGTCGTGAGGCAGCTGGACTATATGACGAACGTACAGTCCTATGGCCCTGTGATGAAAAACCCGGTGTCTGTATAAAGATGTAGGGCTGGTGATGCTGTGGCACCTCATAATAGCCATCGGGTGGAGGATAACACATAGGCGCAGGCATCGGCATCTCTGAAGAGGGTGGAAAAGATGGAGGATTATCTTGTACCCTCCTCTTTCTCTTACTAGGCTTTTGTCGACCCCGAGAACCAGTAGGGTCATCGTTACCTCGACCCTTGCCTGTCATCTTCATAATATAATACATATTTAGATTGAAACATATAAGAAACTAGCTATAAAACGAGAGTTATTAAAGAAACCAACTTTTTAAAGCTCATCGACGTATTGTTCCTCGTCCGAGAATTCTTCTTCCTCACTAGTTTGAGCTTCATCAGTTGATTCTACTTCCTCATTTTCTATAATTGTTACTTCATCTATATCAACTTCTTCCAATATGTGTGCAGGATGTTCCAAATCATTTTCTAAAAGTTCGTCCACTATTTGGTGAACACTGGAGATATCGTTTTGATAAGCAACATCTAACACATTCTCAAGTTCCACCCTACCTACAGGCTTATTTTTAATTACAACCCACCAATCGGACTTATTCCGCCGCAATGGATAAGGAGCATAATACACTTGCCTAACATTATGTGCAATTATGAAAGGATCATAGCGATCATACTCCCTCGTATGATTAACCTCAATTATGTTGTATTGGTTGTGTACTCTTGTACCTCTTGTTGGATGTGGGTCAAACCACTTGCATCTAAAGAGTATCAATTTCTTATATGGCCAACCTGCATATTCTAGTTCAATTATTTCTTTGAGCACACCATAATAATCAATATCTCCAACTTGATTGCCATCACCTCCTTGAACCCACACCCCATTGTTGTTGCTATTTTTATTTTTAGAGAAATCCTCTATATGAAACTTATAACCATTCACAACGTACTTAGACATTGTTGTGACCTGAAGCCCAGGTCTCCAAGATATATCTTTCAAAAATTGATTTACACAATTATTTGGATCATTTACCTACATATTGTTAAAAAAATTCATAAGTTAGCATAAATCCCGAACATTGTTTACCTACATAGTGTTAGAAGATTATAAGGATAAACTTACAAATTGTTTGAACCACATATCAAATCCCATATATACAACATCATGGCCAAATTGACCCATGTAGTGACTGTGACACATCAAATATTTTTAGTAGTTGCATTGAAATGTAATCACATCAAGTTTTATATTTTGATAACTACTAAATCAATACTTGCTTGAGAAATGGTACAACTTCGGGACAATTAGTAACACATGAAGTGTAGCTGACTTGTACTCCATATCACTCAAACTTCTCTTTCTAACATCCTTAGAACATCGGCCTGGTTGATTGAATATGGACATAGGTGGATATAATGGATCATTCACACATTCGACCGTGTTCCTATTGGGCCTATTCCTAGCACATCTCACCTTACTCTCAAAATAATAAGAGCAAAAATGAGAAGTTTCCTTTGCAAGATAAGCTCCACCTATAGATACTTCAATCCTATTCCTCTGCTTAACAAATTGTTTGCATTTTCCAATTGTCCTACATACTTTCAGGTTAGCCAAGAACATTCACATAAAACAGAAAATTACATGAAACTTATAATGTTACCTCTCAAAGGGATACATCCATCTGTATTGAACATGACCTCCAACTCGTGCCTCGTGTACAAGGTGGATTGGAAGGTGTTCCATCACATCAAAAAAACCACATGGAAATATCTTTTCCATCTTAGTAGATGTTACACGAATGTTCTGATCCATCCGAAGTAGGTTTTCTTCCCTTAATGTGGAAGAACACAAGTCTTTGAAAAAAAACTAATCTCTGTAATGGGTTTCCAGATTCTTTCAGGCAAACCACAAAATGCAATAGGCACTAAGGTCTCCATGAAAACATGACAATCATTACTTTTCAAATGGCTCAACTTTGCTACCTCTATATCAATTTGTTTTCCAAGATTCGACGCATAACCCTCAGGCATATTCAATTTCGTTACCCAATCACAAATTTGCCGTCTTTCTTCCAAAGTGAATGTTTAACTTGATTTGGGCTTGAATATCTTACCATTGTTTTCAGTCTGCAAGTATAATTTAGGCAGCCTGCAATATTCTTGTAAGTCCATTCTAGCCTTCGGGTTATCCTTTCTCTTACCTTTAACATCCATCACCGTGTTGAACAAATTGTCAAAATAATTCTTCTCAATATGCATGACATCAAGGTTGTGACGGAGAAGATTATCCTTCCAATAATGCAACTCCCAAAATATACTTTGTTTCGTCCAATTATGAGTAATGCCTTATCCAGGGAATCTATAAGGTGGAGTTTAGTAACTTTACTGAAGTTCTGGACCCTCTCCCAAATTTCCTCACCTAATAGTATCAGAGGTGGAGAATCATACTCCATTTTATTCTTTTTGAATGCATTTTTCATCCTTCGAAACTATCACGCCCCGAAATCCCACCATCGGGCCGTGATGGCATCTAATGTTGAACCCGCTAGACAAGCCAATGTGTATAGATAAACTAGCATATTAACTTCAATTTAACAGAATAAACTACAACAGTTCACAATTTAACAGCGGAAATAAATATGGTTTCAAGATAAATAAGGGCAACATAATACAACGACGCGTAAATCTCCCAAAACCCGGAGTCACAAACTTACGAACTGTCTATAAGAGTGCTAAATACACGTCGGAAAGGAAATACATGTCTGTCTCTGAAACTAGAGGAAAAATAAGACAGAATCGATGACATAGGGATGGGAGAGACGCCAAGGCCCACGAACGCCAGTGGGTATACCTTGAAGCCTCCAGGATAAGCTGGAAGACACTCCCACTAATGATGTCCTCCGGGTCCGGCTGCGTAATCTGCACAACATAAAGAAGTGCAGGTGTAGCATCAGTACAACCGACCCCATGTACTAAGTAAGTGCCGAGCCTAACCTCGGCGAACTAGTGACGAGGCTAAGACACGACAACAAAATGTACCTGCGCAGTTCAATAGTATAGCAGAAACTAAACAAGAATACAATTACGGGGAGAACATGCTGGGGTAAGAGATAGCAAATACTGAAATGACAGAAACGAAAATAATAGTCTAAAATATCTGAAAATAATAACAGGAATTCACAACACAGATTAAATAGTGAAAGATGCGGCACAACATGTCCCCTTGTGCATAATAATAACATAAAACATGGCACGGAATGTCCCCTCGTGCATAATAATATAAAACATGGCACGGAATGTCCCCTGGTGCATAATAATATAAAACATGCACAGAATGTCCCCTCATGCATAATAATATCATAAAACATGGCACGGAATGTCCCCTCGTGCATAATAATATAAAACATGGTACGGAATGTCCCCTCGTGCATAATAATATAAAACATGGCACGGAATGTCCCCTCGTGCATAATAATATAAAACATGGCACGGAATGTCCCCTCGTGCATAATAAAACATGGCACGGAATGTCCCCTCGTGCATAATAATAACATAAAACATGGCACAACATCACCCTTCGTGCTTTAACACTCTTCCTCACCCAAACATCAATCACAAATAAGGGCAAGAAAATAAACAGAGTAAAAATAGAAATCTCGGCAAGGGAACATCAATTAAACAATTAAATCCCGGCAAGGAAACATCAATTAAACAATTAAATCCCGGCAAGGGAACTATACAATGATGACCCAACAAGGGTACATTTCAATAACTCTTTCTCTTTCTTTCACTTTCATTTCCATGATCTATCCTATTACTTGAGCCAATGCTCCAAAGGATGTAATTATATCATATTCCTTCATCATTCGTTTCACAATTTGAGCCACTGCTCCAAGGATGAAATTATCTCATATATCTTCATTATTCGTTTCACAATTTGAGCCAGTGCTCCAAAGATGTAATTATCTCATATGTTAATTTGAGCCAATGCTCCAAAGATGAAATTATCTCATATATTAATTTGAGCCAATGCTCCAAAGATGTTTAAAAATTACGATTCTCTTCACATGCCCTTTAAAACATATAGAAATCATCAATTAGGCATAGTAATTACAACAAAGTCAGAATATTAGCAATTTAGGGACTCACGGTCATGCTAGACACCAATGTATAGATACTCGTCACCATGCCTATACATCGTATTTGACAATTAAAAAATAGCAAATAATACTCAATTCCTATTCCCTCAAGCTAAGGTTAGACCAAACACTTACCTCGGGTCCCAAGTATAGCAATCAACCCTCTAACACCGCCTTTCCTTTAGAATTCAACTCCGGAATGGTATTATCTAGACATAATCAACTCAAGTATATCAATAAGGATTCAATGATTCAATTACATGGCCTAATTATCCATTTCCTAGCATTCTTCCAAAATTATCAAAATTCGACCCCGGGCCCGCTCACTCGGATTCTTGTAATTCTCGAAGGGAACACTCACCCAAAGCCTAAGGATCATTAATATACGATTTTTACTTGATTTCATGGACAATTCACAGAAAATTCTAAAGTGATTACAAGTTCTAGGTTACTACCCAATTTCTTGAATTTTTGCACTAGTTTATGTAGTTAATTAGGCTAGGATGCATGCATGAAACAAATTTCCGGGTGGAATTCACTTACTTATAGGACCTGGTTGAAAGCTCTTAAAAATGGAGGAAATCGCCTAAGGAAGAAGATGGAAAATGAGTTTAAAACCCGTTTTTAAAACTCACTGCCTGAACAGTGAACTCGCACCTGCGGCTCTGGCGACCGCACCTGCGGTCTCGCACTTGCGAGAAGAATCTCGCACCTGTGGAATTTGGGCTAGGGGGTCTAGGATTGCACCTACGAAGTGGAGACCGCACCTGCGGTCTCGCACCTGCGAGAAATGCTCCGCACCTGCGATAGCTGGCCAGGCCAGTGGTAATCGCACCTGCGATGCCTGGGACCGCACCTGCGGTCTCGCACCTGCGATGCTGGGAAACCTTATTTGCGGTCACACCAGAGCAGGTGCACCAACAGCTGTGTTTGTTGGTTTTTAGCCCCGTTAGGTGCCCGGAAGGCACCTGGGCCCACCCGAACCTAGTCCAAATATACCAACGAGTCCCAAATCATAATACGGACTCGCTCGAGCCTTCGGAACACTCAAAGAAATGCTAAAACTCGAATCACACCCCCAAACCTCAAGAACCAAACTTAGGAATTTTTAAGTTTTCTAACTTCGCTAACAACATGCCGAACTGACCTATACAACTCGGAATGATACCAAATTTCACAAATGACCCACACAACATCCTAAAAACTTGCCCGTGCGATCAAATCGCCAAACAAACATCATATACGTCGAATTAGGCCTCAAAATCCATGAATTCTATCAAATTTCATAAAACATCAAATTTTCCATTTTAAGTCCGAAATACGTCAAACGACATCCGATTTCAACCAAACTTTACGGAAGGTGCTTAAATCATATATAAGACCTGTACCGGACATCAGAACAAAAATGTGGCCCCGATACCATCACTTTCTAATCAGATTTCGTTTTCAATTTCCTTAAATATTTTCAGAAAACAATTTTACTGAAATTCATTTCTCGGGATTGGGACCTTGAAATTTGATTCCGGGCGTACGCCCAAGTCCCATATTTTTCTACGGACCGTCCGGGACCGTCAAATCACGGGTCCGGGTCCGTTTACCCAAAATGTTGACCGGAGTCAAATTTACTCATTTTAATATCAAATCTTAGCATTTTTTACAGAATTTCATATTTAAGCTGTCCGGCTACGCGCCTGGACTGCGCACACAAATCAAGGCAACTACAGATGAGGTTTTTAAGGCCTCGAAAGTACGGAATGGGTAATAAAATAGGTGATGACCCTTTGGGTCGTCACACAAACTCATGATCAGGGGGCAAGAATTGACGATGACAATCAAACCATGATTGCTTTCGGCCATGTTTCAAAGTGAACGCTTTACTATTTTCCATACAGTAAGGACAAGCTAGCTTACCAACAACCATCCACCCAGAAAACATTCCATACGCAGGAAAATCGTTAATTGTCCACATTAAATTAGCATGCAAATTAAAATTCTGCTTGGTTGATATGTCATATGTTTCAACACCATCGTACCACAATTGTTTTAGCTCATCAATCAAAGGTTGCAAATATACATCAATAAAACTTTTCGGATTACGTGGACCCGGGATAATACTATTTAAGAATATATATGACTAGTCATGCACAACTCGGGTGGTATATTATAAGGTGTAAGAAAGACAGGCCAACATGAATATGGTGTCGCAGATACAGAAAAAGGCGCGAAGCCATTCGCACACAGACCTAATCGAATGTTCCTTGGTTCACTAGCAAAATCTGGATATGTCCTATCAAAGTGCTTCCAAGCTTCTCCATCTGAAGGATGACACATAACACCAGGTGGTCTTCTATTTTCAAAGTGCCATCTCATATGAGAAGCAGAACTCATCGAAGCATATAACCTCTTTAACCTAGGTATAAGAGGTAAATAATGCATCACCTTGATAGCGACCATATTTCCGCTGGAAAGCCTCTTGAAACGAGGCTTGTCGCAAAATTTACAACTGTTTAAAGTTGCATCATCTTTATAATATAACATGCAACCATCTTCACAACAATCAATTCTCATTGACGAAAGTCCTAACTTAGAAACCAATCTCTTTGCCTTATAGAAATCACCAGGTAAGTTGATATTAGGGTCAACTAGTTCACTCATAAGGTCAATGAAAGAGTCCATGGCTGCTTGAGAAATATTCCAATCAGATTTTATACTTAATAATCTAACTGCAACAGACATCTCAGAGTGCGGACTTCCTTCCCTTAATGGACGACTTGCTTCCTCTAACTGTTCAAAAAAACATTTTGCGTCATCATTAGGAGTTTGTTCAACATTTTCATTGGTCTCACCCCCAAATTGCATCCCAAAAGCATCTGCAACCATATCATGAATTCTAGAATCACGATTTGTATTCTCCACCAACCTACTACTTTCACCCGCAACCATGTTATGAAATCTCCCATTTCTACCATCGACCTCTCCATGATTAGTCCACACGAAGTAATTCGCTATAAACCCCTTCCTATAAAGATGAAGTCTTACTTCCTCCGGTTTTTCAAACCTCATACAGTCGCACCTAAAACAAGGGCACCTAATTAATCCTTCACTTTGGTATGGTGGAAGTTCCATTGCATGTCTAATAAAGTCATCAACCCTTTCTACAAAATCCTCCTGCAATCCCCGCTGATTAGGATAATTTCTATTGTACATCCAAGTACGATGTTCCATCTATACAAATAAAATAAGAACAAATTAATTTAGTTAATTCAAATCTTAATCTTTTTTTAGTTAATTAATTTCATATCCTAAAAGTTCAATTCTATGACGATCCAAAGGGTCATCACCTGTTTTCTTACCCATTCCGTGCTTCCGAGGCCTTGGAAACCTCATTTAGGATTTCCTCGATTTGCATGCACAGTCCGAGCGCGTAACCGGAAAGCTTAAATATGAAATTTTGTGAAAAATGCTAAGTTTTGATATTAAAATGAATAAATTTGACTTCATCCAACATTTTGAGTAAACAGACCCGGACCCGGACCCGTGATTTGACGGTCCCGGAGGGTCCATGAAAATATGGGAGTTGGGCGTATGCCCAAAATCGAATTCCGAGGTCCCAAGCCCGAGAAATGAATTTTTGAGTAAAATTGTTTTCTGGAAATATTTAAGGAGGTTGAAAAGGAAATCTGATTAAAAAGTGATGGTATCGGGCCCGTATTTTGGTTCCGGCGCCCGGTACAGGTCTTATATATGGTTTAAGTCCTTTCTATAAAGTTTGGTTTAAAACGGATCTCGTTTGACCTGTTTCGGACTTAAAATGGAAAATTTGAAGTTTTGTGAAATTTGGTAGAAATCATGGATTTTGAGGCTTAATTCGATGTATATGATGTTATTTTGGCGATTTGATCGCACGGATAAGCTCATAGGATGTTCTCGAGGTAGTGTGTACATTTGGTTTGGAGCCCCGAGGGCTCGGGTGAGTTTTGGATAAGCCACGGACTTCATTTTTGGACTTGGAATCTGCTGGTGCGGCTGATCTGCAGGATTCGCATTTACGAAGCCAGCATCGCAAATGCGAAGGTATAGATGGGTAGGCTTGATTGCAATTCGACCAATATCATCGCAAATGCGAAGGTATACCTGGGCAGGCCTGACCGCAATTGCGAACAAGATGTTCGTAAATGCGAAGTCTCCCCCTCCTGCTCGATGTTTGCAAAAACGAACTATACTTCGCAATTACCATGTCAGGGGTATTTGCAATTGCGAACCCCTGTTCGCATTTGCGAAGCCAACCAGTAGCCTGCACTGTACAAAACCAAGTTTTACTTAATATTTCATATTTTCTCAAACTCAACACTCTTAGGAGATTTTTCCAAAGAACAAGACTCTTCCAAATCAGTTGTAAGTTGGTTTTCACTCATTTTTTTCATCCATTAACATCATTTAACACGTTTTCAACTTAAAAATCGGGGATTTCCATGGATGAAATTGGGTGTTTGGGGTAGAACTTAGTTTTTTCTAAAATTGGGATTTGAGTGGGTGATTGACCTCCGATTTGAGAGAATTTTATATGGCTAGACTCGTGAGAGTACGAGGGTTCTGAAAATGTAAAATTTACCCGACTCCGAGATGCTAGATTGAGGGGCGTTTTGGTCATTTCACCTAATTTCGCGCCGTAACCTTGAATTGAATAGTAGAATCAATTTCATGAGATGTTATTTACGGTATGAAATTTATTTGAATATATTTGGTCCATTTGGAGTCGGATACTCGTGGCCAACGTGTGGTTTCAAGTTGATATTGAGCCGGTTCGAGGTAAGTGGCTTGTCTAACCTTGTGTGGGGGACCTTACCCTTTAGGATGTGATATTTGGTAATTGAATGCCTTGTACGTGAGGTGACGAGCGCGTACTTGTGCTAATTGTTGAAAATCCGGTTTTTACTTTAAATATTTAGCCTGAATTTCTTTCTTACCTGTTTTATTTTAATTGCAACTATAGTCTATGTTAGTTTAGAGGATCATGCCTAGTTGCCTGAATTGCTTATTTGATTAAATTGCCTTAATTGCACTACGTGAAGCATGTTAGACTAAAATTACGTGTTGCCTTGTATTGTTGCACTTTAATTCTGCACATCTTGTTGTTGTGCCAGTGTATTTATTTTGGGACTACGGATCATTATTCCGGGAGATCCCCCTACATATTTACTTTGGGACTACAGAACGTTATTCCGGGAGACCCCCCTGCATATTTACTTTGGGACTATGGAACGTTATTCCGGGAGATCCCCCTGCATATTTACTTTGGGACTACGGAACGTTATTCCGGGAGATCCCCCTGCATATTTACTTTGGGACTACGGAACGTTATTTCGGGAGATCCCCCTGCACATTTATTTTGGGACTACGGAACGTTATTCCGGGAGATCCCGCTGCATATTTACTTTGGGACTACGGAACGTTATTCCGGGAGATCCCCCTGCACATTTATTTTGGGACTACTGAACGTTATTCCGGGAGATCCCCCTGCATATTTACTTTGGGACTACAGAATGTTATTACTGGAGATACCCCTGCATATTTACTTGGGGACTACGGGACGGTATTCTGGGAGATCCCCCTGCACAGATAATGATCCTTCGGTTATACATATGATGGACTACGAGACGATATCATGGGAGATCAACTAGACAGTCTAGAAAAGGGCTACAGGACGGTATCCTGTGAGATCTTCATTGTTACCATTGTTACTAAGTTGTTCGTACTCCATGTTTACTCTGTTCTTGTGTTTTCTTATTGCCTTGTTTGACCTGACTTACTTCACTGTTGTATGCATTATTATTGTCTGTTTTCATACTGTAAATCCCTATTATATTGTTTGACCTCAGTAGGGCCCTGACCTTCCTCGTCACTACCCGACCGAGGTTAAGTTTGGCACTTACTGAGTACCGCTGCGGTATACTCATGCCTTACCTGCGCATATTTTTCATGTGTAGATCAAGGTACCTCCACTCAGGCGCACTATCCCCGAGGTTGAGAGATACAATAGAGACTTCGAGGTACATCTGCCGCGTCCGCAGACCAGGAGTCTTTATCTTATTCCAGCTTTTGTGAAAAGTTTATCCTTCCTTATAGTTGTATAGACATTCTGGAGTTAGAGTAGTGTATTATATTCTATTAGCCTGTGGTTCCCGTGAGTATCCGGGTTTTGGGGTGATATTTTAGATCTCCGTATTATTTTGGGTTGTATATGCCAAGTGGAATTTATATACAGTCTTTCCTCTAGGGTTTTTAGCTTTCTTTTGCTTAATTATTCAGCAAGTTATGTTGTTATTCCGCATTGCTAGGCTTACCTAGTTATAGGGACTAGGTGATGTCATGACATGTTCACGGAGGGTGAACTGGGGTCGTGACAAGTTGGTATCAGAGCTCTAGGTTCATAGGAGTCACGGAACACAGGCTAGTTTATTAGAGTCTCGTTGATCGGTACAGAGACGTCTGTACTTATCTACGAGAGGCTATGTAACTGTTTAGGAAAAAATCTTCACTTCATTGATTTCTTTGTCGTGCAATATTTTTTTGACATCAATTCTAAACCTCTGTTTTCTATTCTGTCAAAGATGGTGAGGACACGTGCTACTCGGGACGATCAGGCACCCGTGCCCCCTACAGCAGCCGTCAGAGGCCGGGGCTGGGGTCGGGGTAGAGGCCAAGGACGTGCACGTGGTGCAGCGAGAGCACCTGCGTGAGCTGCAGCCGAGGTACCACCAGAAAATCCAGCCGAGGTCCAGACACCTGCCACGCCTACTGCCACTACTACTCCAGCTCTTCAGGAGACATTAGCTTAGTTCATGTCTATGTACACCACTCTGGCTTAGGCAGGGTTGCTTCCCCTTGCTGCAGCGACATCTCAGGCCGGGGGAGGAGCACAGAATCCCGCCTCCTGCACTCCTGAGGAGCGAGTGCATGTGGAGCAGGTCCCAGAGATCATTCATGTACCGCTGGTAGTGCCAGTTCAGTCCGAGGATGGGTCAGCTGCTTTAGAGGACGAGCAGCGGAGACTTGAGAGGTTCAAGAAGTATGACCCTCTGGTATTCAGTGGACTAGCATCAGATGATGCCTTTGGATTTCTAGAGGAGTGTCACCGTATTCTTCGCACTATGGGCATAGCCGGATCTAGTGGGGTTTCCTTTACCTTCCAGCTTCGAGGAGCCGCCTATGATTGGTGGCGCACCTATGAGTTAGACAGTCCAGGCGAGGCTGCTTCACTGACCTGGACCCAGTTCTCAGATATGTTCCTGAGAGAGTTTGTGCCTCAGAGCCTCAGGGATGCATAGCGTGCAGAGTTTGAGCATTTGCGCCAGGGTGCTATGACCATTTCTGAGTATGCTATCCGTTACACCAGATTGGCTAGGCATGCACCGACATTGGTTTCTACTGCCCGCGAGAGGGTTCGCCGGTTCATTGAGGGTCTTATCTCACCCATCAGATCTAGCATGGCTCGAGAGTTGGAGATGGACGTTCCTTATCAGTAGGTAGTGAGCATTGCTAGGAGGATCAAAGGTATGCTCGCTAGGGAGCGAGAGGAGAGAGAGGCCAAGAGGTCTCGAGTGTCGGGCCACTACTCTGGTGCCCGTACCCTAGTAGTAGGTCGACATGGTAGGGGTTATATAGTCCGCCCAGTTCATTCAGCTCTTCCAGCAGCCAGCGGTACCCCAACTCCACCCAGGCCTCAGGAGCCTTATTATACACCTTCAGTTTCTAGCGAGGGTGCTTTCAGGGGTCAGTCTAGCAGACCTGGCCCTAGCCAGTCACAACCGCCACGTCCTCTCAGAGCTTGTTTCGAGTGTGGAGATACACGCCATGTTGTTAGGGACTGCCCCGGACTTATTAGGGGTGCATCTTCACAGATTTTTCAGCCACAACGTGCTCAGCAGGGTTCTCAGGCCATGATCACAGCTCCAGCTTCTACCCCACCTGCCCAGCCTGCTAGGGGCGAAGGTTGGGGAGGTAGAGGTCACCCTCGAGGGGGAGGCCAAGCCAGATATTATGCTATTCCTGCTCGTACCGAGGCTGTTTCCTCCGATTCTGTCATCACTGGTATTATACTGGTTTGTCACAGAGATGCATCAGTTCTATTCGATCCAGGCTCCACATATTCTTACGCGTCTTCTTATTTTGCTCTGCATTTGGGTATAGCCCGAAATTATTTGGGTTCTCCTATTATGTTTCTACTTCTTTGGGGGATTCTCTGGTTGTGGACCGCGTTTATCGGTCGTGTTTGGTTACTATTCGTGGTTTTGAGACCATTGCGGATTTATTGTTGCTAGATATGGTGGATTTTGATATTATCTTGGGCATGGACTGGTTGTGCCCCATTATGCTATTCTTAATTGTCACGCCAAGACCGTGACGCCGGCTATGCCTGGTATTCCGTGTGTTGAGTGGAGTGGTAGTTTATATCACACTCCCATTAGAGTTATCTCTTTTCTTAGAGCTCATCGTATGGTTGAGAAGGGGTGTGCCGCGTATTTGGCTTATGTGAGAGGTGTTAGTGTTGATACCCCTTTTGTTGATTCAGTTCCAGTGGTACGGGATTATCCCGATGTGTTTCCAGCTGATCTTCCGGGCATGCCGCCCAATAGAGACATTGATTTTGGCATTGACTTGTTGCCGGGCACTCAACCCATTTCCATTCCTCCGTACCGTATGGATCCTCCTGAGTTGAAGGATCAGTTACAAGAATTGCTAGATAAGGGTTTTATTCGACCCAGTGTTTCACCTTGGGGTGCTCCTGTCTTATTTGTGAAGAAGAAGGATGGTTCTATGTGCATGTGACTATCGCCACTTGAATAGGGTTACATTGAAGAACCGTTACCCCTTGCCTCGTATTGATGATCTATTTGACCAGCTTCAGGGTGCACATGTATTTTCTAAGATTGATTTGCGCTCAGGTTACCATCAGTTGAAGATTCGGGAGCCGGATATCCCGAAGACTTCTTTCAGGACTCGGTATGGCCATTACGAGTTTCTAGTTATGCCATTCGGGCTGACTAATGCCCCCGCAACATTTATACATTTGATGCACAGTGTGTTCAGGCCATATCTCGACTCGTTCGTCATTGTTTTCATAGATGATATTCTTGTTTACTCCCGGAGTCGGGAAGATCATGAGCAACACCTGAGGACAAACCCTGAGAGAGAAGAAGTTGTATGCTAAGTTCTCAAATGTGAGTTTTGGTTGAGTACTGTGGCATTCATAGGCCACGTGGTATCGAGTGAGGGCATTTGAGTGGATCCGAAGAAGGTAGAGGCCGTGCAGAGTTGGCCCAGTACGTCCTCAATTATATAGATTCGCATTTTCCTTTGCTTGGCAGGTTACTACCGCCAATTTGTGGAGGGATTTTCATCGATTGCATCCCCTATGACTAGATTGATCCAGAAGGGTGCTCCATTTCAGTGGACAGAGGAGTGTGAGGTGAGCTTTCAGAAGCTCAAGACAGCTTTGACTACAACCCCAATCTTGATATTGCCTACTGGCTCGGGGCCCTATACCGTTTATTGTGATGCCTCGCGAGTTGGCCTTGGAGCGGTGTTGATGTAGGACGGTAGGGTGATTGCCTACGCGTCCAGAAAGTTGAAGATACATGAGAAAAATCACCCTGTCCATGACCTTGAGTTAGCTGCCATTGTTCATGCCTTGAAGATCTGGCGTCATTATTTGTACGGTGTGCCTTGTGAGATTTATACTGACCACTGGAGTTTGCAGCACATATTCAGGCAGAAACATCTAAATTTGTGCCAGTGTAGATGGTTAGAGTTGCTAAAGGACTATGACATCACTATATTATACCAACCGGGGAAGGCCAATGTGGTGGCCGACGCCTTGAGTCGCCGGGAGGAGAGTTTGGGGAGTTTGGCATACCTTCCTACAGTCGAGAGGCCTCTGGCCTTAGATGTTCAGTCCTTGGCCAGTCAGTTTGTGAGATTGGATCTTTCTGAGCCTTGCTGGGTATTAGCTTGTGTGGTTTCTCGGTCTTCCTTATTCGATCGTATCAGGGAGAGGCAGTATGATGATCCTCATTTACTTGTCCTCAAGGAAACGGTCCAACTCGATGATGCCAGAGATTGTACCATTGGAGATGACAGGGTATTGAGGATACAAGGTCAGATTTGTGTGCCCAATGTTGATGGGCTTCGGGAGTTGATTTTAGCAGAGGCCCATAGTTCGCGGTATACCATCCATCCGGGTACTGCGAATATGTATCACTATTGGTGGCGAAGAATGAAGAAGGATATAGCAGAGTTTGTAGCCAAGTGCCTCAATTGTCAGCAGGTCAAATGTGAGCATCAGAGACCGGGAGGGTAACTTCAGCAGATTGAGCTTCCAGAGTGGAAGTGGGAGCGGATCACCATGGACTTTGTGGTTGGACTTCCTCGGACTTTGAGGAATCATGATGCTATTTGGGTGATTGTGGATCGACTGACCAAATCAGCCCATTTCATTCTGGTACTGACTACTTATTCATCAGAGCAGTTGGCAGGGATTTATATTTGGGAGATCGTTCGTCTGCATGGTATTCCAGTTTCTATTATTCCAGACAGAGGTACTCAGTTGACTTCACGGTTCTGGAGAGCCGTTCAGCAGGAGTTAGGTACCAGGGTGGAGTTGAGCACAACCTTTCACCCCAGAAGGACGGACAGGCCGAGTGCACCATTCAGATTCTTGAGGATATGCTCCGTGCGTGTGTGATTGAGTTTGGAGGGTCTTGGGATCAGTTCTTGCCATTGGTGGAGTTTGCTTACAACAACAGTTATTAATCCAGTTTGCAGATGGCGCTATATGAGGCTTTATATGGTAGGTGGTGTCGATCTCCGGTTAGGTGGTTTGAGCCGGGAGAGGCTCGGTTGTTGGGTACCGATTTGGTTCAGGAAGCCTTGGACAAGGTCAGGATCATTCAGGATAGGCTGCGTACAGCTCAGTCCAGGAAAAAAAGTTATGCAGATCGCAAGGTGCGAGATGTGGTTTTTCTGGTTGGTGAGCGAGTATTGCTCCGAGTGTCGCCTATGAAGGGCGTGATGAGATTTGGGAAGAAGGGCAAGCTTAGCCTTAGGTTCATTGGTCCGTTTGAGATTCTTGATCGAGTGGGAGAGGTGGCTTATTGACTTGCATTGCCGCCTAGCTTATCCGTACATCCAGTTTTTCATGTGTCCATGCTTCGGAGGTATCACGACGATCCAGCCCACATGTTAGACTTCAGCACTGTCCAGTTGGACAAGGACTTATCTTATGAGGAGGAGCCGGTAGCTATTCTAGACCGGTAGGTTCGTCACTTGAGATCCAAGAGTTTCCCTTCTGTTTGTGTTCAGTGGAGAGGTCAGCCTCCTGAGGCATCGACCTGAGTCTGAGTCCGATATGCGCAGCCGTTACCCTCATCTATTCCCCGACTCAGGTACTTCCTTCTTCTGTACGTTCGAGGACAAACGGTTGTTTTAGAGGTGGAGAATGTGATGACTCTTTGTCATCACCTATTTTCTAACCCATTCCGTGCTTCCGAGGCCTTGGAAACCTCATTTAGGAATGCATCGATTTGCATGCGCAGTCCCGACGCGTAACCAGAAAGCTTAAATATGAAATTTTGTGAAAAATTCTAAGTTTTGATATTAAAATGAATAAATTTGACTTCGGTCAACATTTTGGGTAAACGGACCCGGACCCATGATTCGATGGTCCCGGAGGGTCCGTAGGACAATATGGGACTTGGGCGTATGCCCGGAATCGAATTCTGAGGTCCCAAGCCCGAGAAATGATTTTTTGAGTAAAATTGTTTTCTGGAAATATTTAAGGAGATTGAAAAGGTAATCTGATTAGAAAGTGATGGTATCAGGCCCGAATTTTGGTTCCGGTGCCCGGTACAGGTCTTATATATGGTTTAAGTCCTTTCTATAAAGTTTGGTTGAAAACGGATCTCGTTTGACCTGTTTCGGACTTAAAATGGAAAATTTGAAGTTTTGTGAAATTTGATAGAAATCATGGATTTTGAGGCTTAATTCGATGTATATGATGTTATTTTGGCGATTTGATCGCACGGATAAGCTCATAGGATGTTCTCGAGGTAGTGTGTATATTTGGTTTGGAGCCCCGAGGGCTCGGGTGAGTTTTGGATAGGCCACAGACTTCATTTTTTGGACTTGGAATCTGCTGGTGTGGCTGATCTGCAGGCTTCGCATTTGCGAAGCCAGCATCGCAAATGCGAAGGTATAGCTGGGCAGGCATGAGCGCAATTGCGACCAATATCATCGCAAATGCGAAGGTATACCTGGGCAGGCCTGACCGCAAATGCGAACAAAATGTTCGCAAATGCGAAGTCCCCCCCTCCTGCTCAGTGTTCGCAAATGCGAACTATACTTCGCAATTACCATGTCAGGGGTATTCACAATTGCAAACCCCTGTTCGCATTTGCGAAGCCAACCAGTAGCCTGCACTGTACAAAACCGAGTTTTTACTTCATATTTCATATTTTCTCAAACTCAACACTCTTAGGCGATTTTTCCAAACAACAAGACTCTTCCAAATCAGTTGTAAGTTGGTTTTCACTCATTTCTTTCAATCATTAACATCATTTAACACGTGTTCAACTTAAAAATCGGGGATTTCCATGGATGAAATTGGGTGTTTGGGGTAGAACTTAGTTTTTTCTAAAATTGGGATTTGAGTGGGTGATTAACCTCCGATTTGAGAGACTTTTATATGGCTAGACTCGTGAGAGTACGAGGGTTCTGAAAATGTAAAATTTACCCGACTCCGAGATGCTGGCCTGAGGGGCGTTTTGGTTATTTCACCTAATTTCACGCTGTAACCTTGAATTGAATAGTAGAATCAATTACATAAGATGTTATTTACGGTATGAAATTTATTTGAATAGATTTGGGCCATTTGGAGTCGGATACTCATGGCAAACGTATGGTTTAAAGTTGATATTGAGCCGGTTCGAGGTAAGTGACTTGTCTAACCTTGTGTGGGGGACCTTACCCCTTAGGATGTGATATTTGGTAATTGAATGCCTTGTACGTGAGGTGACGAGAGCGTACTTGTGCTAATTGTTGAAAATCCGATTATTACCTTAAATATTTAGCCTGAGTTTCTTTCTTACCTGTTTTATTTTAATTGCAACTATAGTCTATGTTAGTTTAGAGAATCATGCCTAGTTGCCTGAATTTCTTATTTGATTAAATTGCCTTAATTGCACTACGTGAAGAATGTTAGACTAACGTTATTCCGGGAGATCCCCCTGCATATTTACTTTGGGACTACGGAACGTTATTCCGGAAGATCCCCCTGCACATTTATTTTGGGACTACGGAACATTATTCCGGGAGATCCCCCTGCGTATTTACTTGGGGACTACGGAACGTTATTCCGGGAGATCCCCCTACACATTTATTTTGGGAGTATGGAACGTTATTCCGGGAGATCCCCTTGCACATTTATTTTGGCACTACGGAACGTTATTCTGGGAGATCCCTCTGCATATTTACTTTGGGACTACAGAATGTTATTCCGGGAGATCCCCTTACACATTTATTTTGGGACTACGGAACGTTATTCCGGGAGATCCCCCTGCATATTTACTTTGGGACTACGGAACGTTATTCCGGGAGATCCCCCTGCATATTTACTTTGGGACTACGGGACGGTATCCCAGGAGATCCCCCTGCACAGATAATGATCCTTCGATTATACATATGATGGACTACGGGACGGTATCCCGGGAAATCCACTAGACAGTTGAGAAAAGGGCAACAGGACGGTATCCTGGGAGATCCTCATTGTTACCATTGTTACTAAGTTGTCCGTACTCCGTGTTTACTTTGTTCTTGTGTTTTCTTGTTGCCTTGTTTGACCTGACTTACTTCACTGCTGTATTCATTATTACTGTCTTTTTCATACTGTAAATCCCTATTATATTGTTTGACCTCAGTAGGGCCCTGACCTTCCTTGTCACTACCCGACCGAGGTTAGACTTGGCACTTACTGAGTACGGCTGTGGTGTACTCATGCCCTTCCTGCACATGTTTTTCATGTGCAGATCCAGGTACCTCCACTCAGGCGCACTATCCCCGAGGTTGAGAGATACAACAGAGACTTTGAGGTACATCTGCCACGTTCGTAGACCAGGAGTCTCTATCTTATTCCAGCTTTTGTGAAAAGTTTATCCTTCCTTACAGTTGTATAGACATTCTGGAGTTAGAGCAGTGTATTATATTATGTTAGCCTGTGGTACCCGTGAGTTTCCGGGTTTTGGGGTGATATTGTAGATCTGCGTATTATTTTGGGTTGTATATGGCAAGTGGCATTTATATACAGTCTTTCCTTTAGGTTGTTCATATTTATTTTACTGATTATTCTGCAAGTTATGTTATTATTCCGCATTGCTAGGCTTACCTAGTTATAGGGACTAGGTGCCATCACGACATGTTCACGGAGGGCGAATTGGGGTCGTGACAAATTCATACACTAAAATTTCAATACGTAAACTAAAGTCCAATTCATATCCTAAAATTTCAATTCATATCCTAAAAGTTCAACTCATATCCTAAAGTTTCAATTCATATCCTAAATGCTCAATTCATATCCAAAAATTCCAATTTATAAACTAAAATTACAATACATAAACTAAAATTCCAATTCGTATCCAAACCCTCAGGGGTTGGCCTGGTGGCAATTGACTTGATCCTTGGGGTTTGCTCCCTTTCAATGTCTCAAGTTCGAAACCCACTAGGTGCAAACAATTTCTGAGGGCCATCGGACTGGGTAAAACCTGATTTAACCGTGGTGCACTTGCGGGAAACTCCTTGCCGAGGGCCTGTGCACCTCTGGGATTAGTCGGGGCTCTAAGAGACTCAGACACCCAGGGCTATCAAAAAAAAAAAAAAAAATTCCAATTTGTATCAAAAAATTTCAATTCATATCCAAAAGGTTCAATTCATAAATTAAAAGTTCAATTCATATCCTAAAGGTTCAATTCATATCCTAAAGGCTCAGTTCATATCTTAAAATTTCAATTCATACACAAAAAATTTAATTCATAAACTAAAATTCCAATTCGTATACAAGAATTCAATTCATATCCAAAAGGTTCAATTCATAAATTAAAAGTTCAATTCATATCTTAAAATTTCAATTTATATCCTAAAGGCTCAATTCATATCCTAAAGGTTCAATTCATACACAAAAATTTTAATTCATAAACTAAAATTTCAGTTCGTATCCAAAAATTTCAATTCATACCCAAAAGGTTCAATTCATAAATTAAAAGTTCAATTCATATCCTAAAATTTCAATTTATAAACTAAAAGTCCAATTCATATCCTAAAATTTCAATTCATATCCTAAAGGTTCAATTCATATCCTAAAGGCTCAATTCATATCCAAAAATTCTAATTTATAAACCAAAATTACAATACATAAACTAAAATTACAATACATAAACTAAATGTCCAATTCATGTCCTAAAATTTTAATTCATAAACTAAAATTCCAATTCGTATCCAAAATTTTTAATTCATATCCAAAAGGTTCAATTTATAAATTAAAAGTTCAATTCATAACCTAAAGGCTCAATTTATATCCAAAAATTCCAATTCATAAACTAAAATTCCAATTCATATCCTAAACCCTAAATTCTAACTAAACTATTAAGAAAAAGTATAATTCAAATCTAACTAAACTAAATTCAACACTAATTAAACTAATTAGTTAATAAAATTAATTAACAAAACTAATTAGAACAATACCTAAACCCTAATCCTAAAAAAAAATACAATGTTCAAGGAATTGAAACACTAATTGAAACAATAAACTACAAACATCAAATATTGTAACACACACACTGTGACGACCCGGCCGGTCGTCTTAAGAATTAACGCCCCGATCCCCTATTAACTGTTTTCCCCAAGTCTATTTCTGCTAAATTGAATTGCCAGGACGTTCGGTTTTGAGTTTCGGAGAGTTTTAGGACACTTAGTCCCTAAATGAGAGCTTAAGTGTTGGAAAGTTGCCCGAAGTCAGAGCAATGTGAAGACAGCCTCGGAATGGAAATCCGATGGGTCTGTTAGCTCCGTTGGGTGATTTCGGGGTTGGGAGCGTGTTTGGAATGTATTTTGGAAGTCCGTAGCTCATTTAGGCTTGAAATGCCGAAGTTTGAATTTTTGGAGTTTCCGGTCCGATAGTGAATTTTTGATCTGAGGGTCGGAATGGAATTCCAGAAGTTGCAGTAGTTCCGTCATGTCATTTGGGATGTGTGTGCAAAATTTGAGGTCATTTGGATAAGTTTAGACGTGTTTCGGCGTCGGATGTGAATTCTAGAATTTTCCTAAGTTTCTACACTTGAACCTATGCATAATCAATGATTTTGATGTTACAAGACGTGTTTTTAAGGCTCGACTTAGTTCAAATAAGGTGTTAAGGTTGGTTGGTGTTTTTGGTTGAGGTCCCCCGGGCCTCAGGGTTATTTCGGATGCTTTACGGGAGAATTTTTGTGTCTTAGCTACTGCTGAACCAGGCCTCTTCTGGTGTCTTCGCACCTGCAAAGGTTTTTCCGCAAGTGCGGACTCACAGGCGGGTGGGGCTTGATCGTAGGTGCGATAGAGGGGAGATTTGACTAGTGGTCGCAAGTGCGACCTGGGTTCCGCAGGTGCGGGACCGCAGGCGCGACCAAACGACCGCAGGTGCGGCCCCAGTGTAACTTAAGTGATTTCCGCACCTGCGATGCTTTTTCCGCAGGTGCGGTGATCGAGTCCGCATGTGCGAATTCCCTGTGTAATTTATTCCAAAAATTTGAGAGTTTATCTCATAATTCTAAATATCATGTGAGGGCTCAAGAATTGGCGATTTTCTGTGGGTTTTGAAGAGAAGGATCATAGGTAACATTTTCTAATCCTAAGTCATTGTTAGCCCATTAATTTCCATTATTTTCTTTAGTTTAAATATTTGGGGAAAAAACCATACGAAATTGATGAGATTTTCCCAACCCGAAATTCTGAAAATTTAAGGGATTCTTGGCATCGAATTTCGATTGTTTCTGGTTGAATGACTCTGTGAGTGAATGGGTGCCTGGAAAATATAACTTTTACCCGATTCCGAGACGTGAGCCCGAGGGGCGTTTTGGTCATTTTACCTAATTTCGCAACTTAGCTTGAATTAAACAGTAAAAGTCAGTTGCATGAGATATTATTTACGATATGTAATTGAATTGTATAAATTCGGGCCATTTGGGCCCTGACCTTCCTCGTCACTACCCGACCGAGGTTAGGCTTGGCACTTACTGAGTACCGCTGTGGTGTACTCATGCCCTTTCCTGCGCATGTTTTTCATGTGCAGATCCAGGTACCTCCACTCAGGGTCTCCAAGGTTGAGATATACAGCAGAGACTTCGAGGTACATCTGCCGCGTCCGCAGACCAGGAGTCTCTGTCTTATTCCAGCTTTTCTGAAAAGTTTATCCTTCATTACAGTTGTGTAGACATTCTGGAGTTAGAGCAGTGTATTATATTCTGTTAGCCTGTGATTCCCGTGATTTTCCAGGTTTTGGGGTGATACTGTAGACTTTCGTATTATTTTGGGTTGTATATGCCAAGTGGCATTTATATACAGCCTTTCTTTTAGATTGTTCAGTTTTTACGTAATTATTCCACAAGTTATGTTGATATTCAGCATTGCTAGGCTTACCTAGTTATAGGGACTAGGTGCCATCACGACATGTTCACGGAGGGCGAACTGGGGTCGTGACAAGTTGGTATCAGAGCACTAGGTTGCATAGGAGTCACAGAACACATGCCAGTTTATTAGAGTCTCGTTGATCGGTACAGAGACGTCTGTACTTATCTACGAGAGGCTATGTAACTGTTTAGGAGAAATATTCACTTCATTTGATTTCCTTATCGTGCGATATTTCTTTTGACATTAACTCTAAAACTCTATCGTCTACTCTCTCACAAATGGTGAGGACACGTGCTACTCGGGACGATCAGGCACCCGCGCCCCCTGCCGCAGCCGTCAGAGGTCGGGGCCGAGGTAGAGGCCGGGGACGTGCACGTGGTGCAGCGAGAGCACCTGCGCGAGTTTCCGCCGAGGTACCACCAGCAGATCCAGCCGAAGTCCAGGCACCTGACACGCCTACAGCTACTACTACTCCAACCTTTCAGGAGACTTTGGCACAATTCCTGAGCATGTTTGGTACATTGATTCAAGCGGGATTGATTCAGGTTATACCGACTATTTCACAGATCGTGGGAGGGACCCAGACTCCCGCCGCACTCACTCCAGAGCAGCGAGTTCCCATTGGTCAGGTTCTAGGTGTCATGGCAACACAATATGTGGTCCCAGTTTAGCGGGTGGTGAGGACCCCTCGCCGAGTAGGGGACATGTGAGTCCAGGAGAGAGAGGACATACAAGGTTAGGAGGGAGAGTACAGAGGAGTGAGTAGACCTCATAGATTGAGGAGACTCGCTGGCCCTTATTTTGGAGGAAGAGTACGACATGGTAGAGGTTTTGTGGGCCAGCCAGCTCAGCTTGCATCTCAGATTTTACCCCGGGTTTCAGGTGTTCAGGGGTCTCGGAGTACCCGTACTGCACAGTTTCCATCCCCACGTTGGCCACGAGTATGCTTTGAGTTTGGTGACACCCTCCATCTGGTTAGGAACTGACCCAGACTTAGTAGGGGTGCATCTTCACAGACTTTTCAACCACATCGTGCTCAGCAGAGTTCTCAGGCTATGGTTACAACCCCAGTTATTACCCCATCTACCCTTGCCAATGCTATTGCCTCCGATTTTGTCATCACAGGTATTGTCATCGTTTGTTATAGAAGTGTACCAATTCTTTTCGACCAAGGCTCCGCTTATCCTTATGTGACTTTTATTTTTGCCCCGCATTTGAGTGTACCTCGGGATTTCCTTGAGTTTTCCTGTTTATGCTTCTACTCCTGTGGGGAGATTCTCTTGTAGTGGATCTTGTTTATCGGTCGTGTTTGGTTACAATTCATGGTTTTGATACCAGTGCGGATTCATTGTACTCAATATGGTGGATTTTGATATTATCTTGGGCATGGACTAGTTGTCACCCCATTATGCTATTCTTGATTGTCACGCCAAGACTGTGACGCTGGCTATGCCAGGTATTCCGCGTGTTGAGTGGAGTGGTACCTTATATCACAATCCCAGTAGAGTACTCTCTTTTCTTAAAGCTCAGCGTATGGTTGAGAAGGGGTGTGCCGCGTATTTAGATTTTGTGAGAGATGTCACCGTTGATACCCCCTTCTGTTGATTCAGTTCTAGTGGTACGGGATTATTCCGATGTGTTTCCAGCTGATCTTCCGGGTATGCCGCCCGATAGGGAAATTGATTTTGGCATTGATTTGTTGCCGGGCACTCAGACCATTTCCATTCCTCCGTACCGTATGGCTCCTCCTGAGTTGAAGGATCAGTTACAAGAATTGCTTGATAAGGGTTTTATTCGACCCATTGTTTCACCTTGGGGTTCTCCTGTCTTGTTTGTGAAGAAGAAGGATGGTTCTATGCGCATGTGTATTGATTATCGCCAGTTGAATAGGGTTACAGTGAAGAACCGTTACCCCTTGCCTAGTATTGATGATCTATTTGACCAGCTTCAGGGTGCACAGGTATTTTCTAAGATTGATTTGCGCTCAGGTTACCGTCAGTTGAAGATTCAGGAGCCGGATATCCCGAAGACTGCTTTCAGGACTCGGTATGGCCATTACGAGTTTCTAGTTATGCCATTCGGGCTGACTAATGCCCCCGCAACATTTATACATTGATGCACAGTGTGTTCAGGCCATATCTCGACTCATTCATCATTGTTTTCATAGATGATATTCTTATTTACTCCCAGAGTCGGGAAGATCATGAGCAGCACTTGAGGACAGTGCTTCAGACCCTGAGAAAGAAGAAGTTGTATGCAACGTTCTCAAATGTGAGTTTTGGTTGAGTACTGTGGCATTCTTAGGCCACGTGGTATCGAATGAGGGCATTAGAGTGGATCCGAAGAAGGTAGAGGCCGTTCAGAGTTGGCCCAGTCCGTCCTCAGTTACAGAGATTCGCATTTTCCTTGGCTTGGCAGGTTACTACCGCCATTTATTGGAGGGATTTTCATCGATTGCATCCCCTATGACTAGATTGATCCAGAAGGGTGCTCCATTTCAGTGGACAGAGGAGTGTGAGGCGAGCTTTCAGAAGCTCAAGACAACTTTGACTACAACCCCAATCTTGATATTGCCTACTGGTTCGGGGTCTTATACAGTTTATTGTGATTCCTCGCGAGTCGGCCTTGGAGCGGTGTTGATGCAAGACGGTAGGGTGATTGCCTACGCGTCCAGACAGTTGAAGATACATGAGAAAAATTACCCTGTCCATGACCTTGAGTTAGCTGTCATTGTTCATGTCTTGAATAACGGGCGTCATTATTTGTACGGTGTGCCACCGGAGTTTGCAGCACATGTTCAGGCAGAAGGATCTAAATTTGCGCCAGCGTAGATGGTTAGAGTTGCTAAAGGACTATGACATCACTATATTATACCACTCGGGGAAGGCCAATGTGGTGACCGACGCCTTGAGTCACCGGGAGGAGAGTTTTGGGAGTTTGACATACCTTCATGCAGCTTAGAGGCCTCTAGCCTTAGATGTTCAGTCCTTAGCCAATCAGTTCGTGAGATTGGATCTTTCTGAGCCTTGCCGGGTATTAGCTTGTGTGGTTTCTCGGTCTTCCTTATTCGATCGTATCAGGGAACGGCAGTACGATGATCCTCATTTACTTGTCCTCAAGGACACGGTCCAACACGGTGATGCCAGAGATCCCAGGTGATCCCCCTGCATATTTACTTTGGGACTACGAGACGACATCCCGGGAGATCCCCCTGCACATTTACTTTGGGACTACGGGACGGTATCCCGGGACATCCCCCTGCACATTTACTTTTGAACTACGGGACAGTATCCCAGGAGATCCCCCTGCACATTTTCTTTGGGACTAAGGGACGGTATCCCGGGAGATCCCCCTGCACATTTACTTTGGGACTACGGGACGTTATCCTGGGAGATCCCCCTGCATATTTACTTTGGGACTACGGGACGCTATCCCGGGAGATCCCCCTGCACGGATGATGATCCTTCGGTTATATATATGATGGACTACGGGACGGTATCCCGGGAGATCCACTAGACAGTTGAAAAAAGTACTACAGGACGGTATCCTGGGAGATCCTCATTGTTACCATTGTTATTGAGTTGTTCATACTCCGTGTTTACTCTGTTCTTGTGTTTCCTTATTTCCTTGTTTAACCTAACTTACTTCACTGTTGTATTCATTATTACTGTCTGTTTTCATACTGTAAATCCCTATTATATTGTTTGACCTCAGTAGGGCCCTGACCTTCCTCGTCACTACCCGACCGAGGTTAGGCTTGGCACTTACTGAGTACCGCTGTGGTGTACTCATGCCCTTTCCTTCGCATGCTTTTCATGTGCAGATCCAGGTACCTCTACTTAGGCGCACTATCCCCGAGGTTGGGAGATACGACAGAGACTTCGAGGTACATCTGCCGCGTCCGCAGACCAGGAGTCTCTATCTTATTCCAGATTTTGTGAAAAGTTTATCCTTCCTTACAGTTGTGTAGACATTATGGAGTTAGAGCAGTGTATTATATTCTGTTAGCCTGTGGTTCCTGTGAGTTTCCGGGTTTTGGGGTGATACTGTAGACTTCCGTATTATTTTGGGTTGTATATGCCAAGTGGCGTTTATATACATCCTTTCTTTTAGATTGTTCAATTTTTACTTAATTATTCCACAAGATATTATGATATTCGGCATTGCTAGGCTTACCTAGTTATAGGGACTAAGTGTCATCACAACATGTTCACGGAGGGCGAACTGGGGTCGTGACACACACACACACACTAGAAATAACTAAGATCAAGGTTATAATTCTAACCTTGATTTTTTTTAGGTGGAGAAGGAGAGAGATAGGGGCGACAGTGAGGTAGTGCGCGACGAGCAGTGGGAGAGTGGTGGCATTGGGGGAGGTGGTGGCGCGGGGTATGGGATGGGATTTGGGTGAGAGAAATAGAGAGGGGGAGGGAAAGAGAGAGTTGGGAAAATTTTTGGGGAAGGAAATAAGAGAAATGGGGGGAAACCTATTTTTGTCTCTGAAATTAGGAAAAGCGACCAACTTTGGTCGCTATTTTTGGTCTGTAAATATGTTTTGACCGTTTGACCAGAAATAACGACCAACATTGGTCGTTATTTTAAAAAAAAAAATTAAATTGAAAATAGCAACCAACATTGGTCGCTATTTTTAAAAAAAATATTAAATTATTTTTTTCTTTAATTATTAAATTAAATTATGTAATTATTAAATTAAATTATGAATTTTTTAAAAAAAAATTAAACTATTTTTAACTATGTAATTACTTTTAATACATTATAATAGCATCTATGTAAAGTAATTTTTTAAGTTATATTTAAGTATATGAGTAATTTCATACACACGCATAATCTATATTGTAATTGATGATCAATATTATACATTACTACATAGGAATAATTAATGAATTGATATATATATATATATATATATATATATATATATATATATATATAT